>JAECUM010002478.1:0-67462 GCA_016617855.1 Megalonaias nervosa
CTGGGCGATGCCGAGTCAAGCATTCCTGCTTCCCTGACGTCACAGCAAGGACAAGGCAGAAAAAGACGACAAAGACACCCCTTCAGAGGATTTCACACCCCTAGAGCTAGAAAGACTAAGAAAAGAAAAACCGTCCGAGACTTAGATGTTTTTGATTATTAAATCAGAGAAAATGATGCATCGAGAGTCTTGCGCTTGTTCCAAGTCGCAACTTGATCTGTTTGCCATGCCACCCACCATGATGACGATGCAAGAATCCCAATGGGTCGAATTTCATCCCGTCTCCTCTTTGACGGATTCAGCTCCCATCGAGTTTGAAATCAGAGGACAACCCGAAGATTACATCGATCTGAATAGCAGTTACTTGTACCTGAAACTCAAAGTGATCAAAACCGACAACACCAATCCGGGTGCCGATGCCAGAGTAGCTCCCGTCAACTATTTCATGCATTCCCTGTTCAGCGAAGTGGATTTGTACTTGAATAACAAACTGGTTATCAGCAGCATCGATACTTACCCTTACCGAGCGTACCTGGAAAATCTCTTGACGTACGGAAAAGAAGCCAAGAACACTCGTCTGGATGCTTGTGTGGTATGGAAACCTGACACCGCAGGTGAAGACACGTTTAACGACACAGCCCTGACAGCCGATGACGATCGTCACAATGTGGGTTTTAACGACCGTCGAAAGAAAATCCTGAAAGGTCGTAGTTTAGAACTGATGGATCGTTTGCATTTGGACATGTGGTTGCAAGACAAGTATTTGCTGAACGGAGTGGATATTCGCCTGAGACTCAATCACAGCAGTGTCGCTTTCCATTTGATGACTCATACCAATGAGTACAAAACCGTCATCCAAGAAGCCAGACCTTACGTGCGCCGCGTAGAAGTGTTACCTAAAGCGGAAAACGACATCAGTCACACATTGAGCAGATCGACCGCCAAGTATCCGATACGACGTGTAGAAGTGAAAACGTTCACCATTGCTGCTGGACTCCGATCCAAGATCGAAGATCATCTGTTCCAAGGACAATTACCCAAAATTTTAATCGTTGGCATCGTCAGTAATGCAGCCGTCAACGGAGCCGACGATCAAAATCCTTTCCAGTTTAAGCACTACAGAGTGTCCAAGATCGAAGTGAGTCGCGATGGCAAGACCTTGTGTACCAGACCCTTCGAATCTAACTTTGCCCAGAAGAATTACTTGAGATCGTACTTGTCCCTGTACGAAGCTACCGGTCAACTAGGAACCAACACCAGTCACGGTATTTCGTACGAAGATTATGTAGGAGGTTACACTTTGTGGGCCTTTGATTTCACTCCAGACCAAGGCAGCGACGAGGGACATTTCCACCCTATAAAATCCGGTCAACTGCGTATGGAACTTCAGATTGCAGAAGCTCTCACCGAGACGGTCAACGTCATCCTGTATGCCGAATTCAACAATACCATCGAAATCAACAGTTTGAGAGAAGTCATTCTAGACTATTAGAAACAATGGAAGACTCCTATCCCTCACTGAACGGTAGAGAATCTTTGGAAATGGAATGGGAGGATAGCGTGAAAACAGAACCCCAAGACCAAGACATAGAGGACAAGGTAGTAGTCAAGTCCAGATGGCCAGAACAAGAACAACATTTAGTGTCCTGTTTTGCTAAACACCTGGCGGATAAAATTACGGGATTGAGTAAGAGAGATTGCTATGGATGTCAAAACGATCATCCCAGTCAAATTCAACACGATAAATGTTTGATAATGAGTCAAGAAGAAAAATTGGACGAGTATCTGGACGAAGCTTGGAGTCTCATCTCGGAAGAAGAAGTGTTGCATGAGTGGTATAAAGGCTTGCGTGATCATTCCTGCTCTCCATTGACTACTCTGGAGTTCTATCGCATCGAAGCTCTCTTAGCCCAGAGTTGGGAGACAAGGCGAAGAAACGGCTACTTGACAGAGCGTTTCAAACAAAAAGTCAGAATTGAATTGATGACTTATCATTACCTGTGAAAAAAAACAACACAACAAAAAAATGGATACCTGGGAACTTTACTACCTTTTGAAGAATAGTTCGTATACTGCTTCTTGGAATCCTGTCGTGTGCGCTAAAGATGAACTACCTCATCGCAAACCTCAAGACCATCAAGCTTATGTCATCAACACGGACGACAGTCATCTCCCAGGAACTCACTGGGTTGCCGTCTACTTCCCTCAAGAGGATTGTGTGGAGTATTTTGATTCGTATGAATTACCCCCTTTGGAAGACGATATTTGTTGTTGTTGTTATAGGGTTTAACGCCATTTTTCAGCACAAGATAGGCTATACATGGCGACCAGTATTAATGGTGGAGGAAGAACCCGGGAAAACCCCGGAAAGAACCACCGACCCACGAGAAGCTACTGGCAAGCATTCTCACATACCCACATTGGCAGAGCCCGAGACTCGAACTCACGCAGACAGAGGTGAGATGGCAGTGATCCGTAACGGTGAGCGCTTTAGACCACTCGGCCACTCGGGGCCCCTGGAAGACGATATCATCGACTTTATGAGAAGAAATACCCAGACGACACGATACAATAGTGTGAAATTACAAGGCACAGATTCCATGGTGTGTGGACAGTATTGTGTGTATTTTCTTCATCATCGCAGTCTTGGATATCCTTTAGAACATTTAGTGACTTACTTGATCGTCACTCTTCTAGAAACGATGAGAAAGTAGATCGATGGTTTTGTGACCATTATGGTTATGTTTTGTCTTTAGCTAGGAAACATAGTGTACATCAATGGCCTCATGACTTCCATCAATGGAAATCTCACATGATTTCACAACGTTGTCAACCTTGTCAAAAATAATTTGATGTTATTGTTACTTGTTAATTGTTAGTAGTTGATTGTTTGTTTGAATAAAAAATGTTGTGTTTTGAAAAAAATGTGTCTGTCGTTTGTTTTCAAAAAAGACTGTGATTATATGCTCTTTGACTTTCTCTCTATCCCTCACCATGACATTCGCTATCATAGCGTTCCGACACTAAAACCAAGTCGGGATGTTTTCTATCGCGTCCGCATTTGAACCATATAAAGCGGGTTGGCCTCCTAACAACAATAACAACAACAACAGTGTGGCCATCCACTGTTGACTCGTCAACCTGTGAAGATGCCTTCCAGACTAGCCAAGCTGAACGAAGCTTACGTCATTTTACATCGTGTCAGGCTAAACCTGATACCGAAGCCTGAAGAGATAGAGCATGTCAGGATGTTAGCCATAGCCCAAGACCTGGTAGAAGAGGTCTTCAGAGAGGAAATCAAGAAGAATGGACAGAGAAGTACAGACTTCAGAAGCAGAGAGAACAGCAACAACAGCAGCAGCAGCAGCAAGAACCAGACAGAGGTTTTGTCGACTGCCATGTGGACACCAAAGAGTTCTCCTTCTCTTTCCGCAGAGGAAAGCCTGCTGCCAGACGGGGAAGCAATCTTAGACAGTCAAAAAGATTGCCATCACTCACCGTCAACAAAAATAGCCCTTTTCAGTGCTACCTTAATACTCTCTAAAAGACATACTAATTCAATTGCTAAAACAAAGTTGTGTGTTTGTGTGTTTAAAAATAGAAATGTGTCTATAAGCACTTACTTTCTCTGTCTTGGTGTGGATAGTAGATATGGTGTGTGTTTTGTATGCGTTCGCGTACGTTGGTGCGGATAGTAGATATGGTCTGTGTATTTCTTCTCTTCCCGTCTGTGTGGATAGTAGGTATGTGTCTGTTTTATGCATTCGCGTACGTTGGTTTGGATAGTCTATGTGTCTGTTTTATGCGTTCTCGTTCGTTGGTGTGGGTAGTCTATGTGTGTATGTTTTATGCATTCGCATTCGTTGGTGTGGATAGTCTATGTGTCTGTTTTATGCGTGAATCAGAAATAAAAAAATATAAATATTATAATCTTGAATCAGAATCAAAATAAAAATAAAGAAAGTTCTGAATCAGAATCAAAATAAAAAATAAATATTATACTTTTGAATCAGAATAAAAATAAAAATAAAAATGTTTCTGAATCAGAATCAGAAATAACAAATATAAATATTATAATCTTGAATCAGAATCAAAATAAAAATAAAGATAGTTCTGAATCAGAATAGAAATAAAAATAAAAATATTTCTGAATCAGAATCAGAATAAAAATAAAATATTTCTGAATCAGAATAAAAACAAAAATCAGAATCAGAAATAAAATATATTTCTGAATCAGAATCAGAAATGAAAAATAATTCTAATCTTGAATCAAAATCAGAAATAAAAAATAATTATAATCTTCATTCAGAATAACAATAAAAATAAAAATAAAACTATTTCTGAATCAGAATCAGAAAAAATTATAATCTTGAATCAGAATCAGAATAAAAATTAAAACAACAATATTTCTGAATCAGAATAAAAATAAAAAAATATTTTTGAATCAGAATCAGAATAAAAATAAAAATATTTCTGAATCAGAAAAAAAAATATAAAGAAATATTATAATCTTGAATCAGAATCAGAATAAAAATAAATAATTATAATCTTGAAAAAGAATCATAATAAAAATAGAGATAAAAATATTTCTGAATCAGAATCAGAATAAAAATAATATTTCTGAATCAGAATAAAAAATAAAAATAAATATTAAAATCTTCAATCAGAATCAGAATAAAAAATAAATATTATACTCATTCGTTGGTGTGGGTAGTCTATGTGTCTGTTTTATGCATTCGCATTCGTTGGTGTGAATAGTAAGTATGGTGTGTTTTATGCATTCGCATTCGTTGGTGTCGACAGTAGATATGGGTGTGTTTTATGCATTCGCATTCGTTGGTGTGGACAGTAGATATGGGTCTGTTTTATGCATTCGTATTCGTTGGTGTGAATAGTCTATGTGTCTGTTTTATGCATTCTCGTTAGTTGATGTGGATAGGAGATATTGGGATTTTTTTTTCTTTCTCCCTTTCTTTTGTGTGTGTATTGGTCTTTGTCCCTATAAAACTCCCTTTATCCATATCCAATTCATTTCACCTACCTACAGTATCGCGTATTCAGGTCAGCCAGTTCAGTGACGTCACACAGTGTCGAGTATTCAGGTCAGCCAGTTCAGTGACGTCACTGAAGCTAGAAATTTTGAGGCAATAAATATAGACTTGGGTTTTTCACAGGTTGTAGCTATAAATACATACAAGAGCTTTTAAACAGAAATTGACCAAAAATTGTAGCTAAAAATAGACCCTACCTGTTCCATTCCTCTTGTCGCTATACAGGCCCAATATTTTTTGTCGCTAGACACGCCCAATATTTTTTGTCGCTAGACAGGCCCAATATTTTTTTGTCGATAGACAGGCCCAATATTTCCCTATGTTCAATTTCTCTTGTCCGTAGGGTACAAAGTAGGGTCCCGTGAGGCTATAAATCTTCAGGCTATAGTGAAAACGACCAAATTTAACACAGAAGTCTACGTGAGGCTATAAATCTTGCCCGTTTATAGTCCCACCCATGTTAAAATTCCAATGTTAAATTCCCATTGACGCTATACAGGCCCAGGGTGTACCATTTGACGCTATAAATCTTGACGCTATACAGGCCCACCCATGTTGAAATTCCCATGTTAAATTTCCATTGACGCTATACAGGCCCAGGGTGTGCTTTTGACGCTATACAAAATTCCCATTGTCCCTATATCGTCCCAGGGTGTGCTTTTGACGCTATAAATCTTGTCCCTATATGGTCCCGGGGGGGGGGGGTCCGTAATGTATTTTCCCATTGTCTCTATATCGTCCCACTATACTACTGATGCATGTCCAAGAAAACCATCGTAAACATGTTTGAGACTGTCCTCTAACAAATGAAAGCACACTTGTGCAATTTTTTTTTTTTGGCGATTGATGGCACGAATGAATTTTGGCAGAGGATGAGATTGAAATGAAGTTGTATTAAATATAGGTACAAAAAAAGTGAATTATGTTTTCACATTTATTGTCGACAGACGAATACGAAACAGGTGACGTGTAAATGAATAGACCTCCTTCTTGACACCAGCTGTGAAACAAATTCGTACGTAATCTCAAATAATCAGCAGTGGTACGTTTTAAATTGATGAGAAGATAGGCTTGTGGTGGTTGAGTGCCAGTGTCGTAGGCACAATTCAGCCAAGGTGTTCCTAACTGTTTGGCCAACACCAGAAGTCAATATTTATCTCTTGCAATTTGAAAAACACCGTATCGGGCATTGATTAACAGGCCTATACATCATACATACAATGATGTCCTTTTCATGTAAATCAAAGTTTCGTTTCTATTTCGTTTTCAACTAACTTGTCATCGAAGATGACAAGATATGTTTGGTTAAAGTCAAATATGATCCTATCGACTTCGCAAGGAATCTCTTACAAAACGTATGAATTCTCCTTGACGTTCTTTCAGTAATGTGCAAGTGTAACAGGATTTTACCTGAATGGATGATGGGATTAAATGACAACACAACACAATGTGATGAAACGTTGTACACATGTACGACAAAAATGATTAAATCATTCTAAGGCGAAACCAAGTTATTTCTTGCCTTATTCTATGACAGTAAGCCGACTGCCATTCTTTGTAGCGCCTCAGTTAATCAGTTAAGTTGTTTAGAATTTTGAGATTCCATCAACGACACAAGACAAAATACACTTTTAAACACGTTTAATTTTTTTTTCATAGTGTAACAACAAGACAAATAATATTTACATGTCGAAAACACAAAGTTCGTGTTTTTCATTTTTTCATTAGTCACATACAGTGTCTTTGGTATACTGAGCCACCTCTTGCTTCCAGGCATCAAATCTAAGACTTTTCCAGTCATATACATCCTTCCAGTCGTAAACTGACTGGTGTATCTAACTTGCTATACACATTTCTTTGTAAGTATGAAGAAGTAAATAAAGTATGACGAATGCCTTCTTAACACGGGGATACACAGTTATATTCATCACTATTTGTACTTGATATAAAGTTGGTTACTTATTCCTTAATCCCGACTGAATAAGGAATAAATAACCAGTTATCGGTTCAGTAAGGAATAAGTAACTGGTTACCAATATTAGGGCAGAATTTTTTAGTAAAATTTTTAAGACTGAAATTTTCTCTAAATTGTATTAAAAGTAATTTTTCATTAAATTATATTGAAAGTAATTTTTCACTAAATTATATTGCAGTTAATTTTATTTATTTCTGCACTATAACTGTATACTAGTTTAATAAAGATAAATATAAAAGAGCTAAAAATGGAAATCTCACAAGGAGATCACCTCTTAAGTTCACATACAGAACAACCCTTCTTACATGCATTTGACATGGACACATCGTTCAGATTTTATCTCGTGCGATGCTTCAACCCACAAAAGAAGTCTTAACGATATTAGTCGAGAGGAACCAAAGAAATATGAGTGCTGTTATTGATACCGGTATGTATCAGAGATGGATAATGTTCCGATTCCATATAAAATCTGCACCAGTTGAACCCCTACCTTGAGGGTATTTTGATTTCACCCCTTCTTTGACAGTTTCTAGTTAGTGACCCTCTCCAACAGTTGGAAGAATTGTTGGAATAATCGCTGAGCGGACTCGGATCAATAAGGACTAAATATATGGAAGGAGAAATAAAGCTTGTAAGGGAATTACCTATTAAGGCCGTAATATGCACTCACCAACTCACGCCTTATCAAGATCTTGATATGGATCGTTCTTTGACATTTTAAACCTATTTGACCAACAAAAAAAGTTTCAGAGAAATAGGAAGGTTCATATATATATATATATATATATACTATATATATATATATATATATATATACTCTCCACTCCCTTACTTATATATATATATATATATATATATATATATATATATACACACACACAAATCACAGGTAATGATATGTTCCTACAGTAGCAATAGTTTTGAGAAACAGAAATATGTCGGAGAGGAGAGGGGGTATGACAAAAGCCGTAAGGAGAATCATTCTTACATATGTCTCCATGGAGGGAATGTAATAAACCTAGGGTATGTGCTTTTTATATTGACGTCTCAGTGTATTGCTTTCTTAGATTTTAATGATCAGTTGTTTATTTATTGGGACTAGTGTAGCGAAATAAACTGAGTAATTGGTACAAAGAACAGACGTAATAATTAATGTACAATATTCACAAGAATGTATGTCAGCATGGATTATTTCGTAAAATGGGCCATCCCTAATTTCTAAGCGCAAATAAATTCCCAGGATAATTTTACGTATACGTGTCTATTAATTTGAGATAATTGTGTTAAGTGTTTCAGTCGTGTCTCATGGTGTATGTAGTGAAGTACTAATGCTCGACTACGAAAATCGTGTTAATGAGTTATACAAATGTGAAACAACAATACTCCATGCGAATGTGAAATTAGAGTTTCGTGATGCGTGGTCATAAAGTGATAAGAGAATTATTTGTACTATTTTTTTAAGAAGCCATCAGATGACAATGACCATTGTCTTGAAGTCCTTGAAAACAGGGGAAACAATGGACTTCAAGTCTGACTCATTCAGGTGTTTGATTTGCTTGAGAGGAAACTGTGAAATAAGGGGCAGCATCGATTCTATCGATGCTTTGTGGATCGAAAATATCCCAAGAGATAAAATCTCAAAGAAAGGTCAGTGTAAACATTCTTTAATTAGGGGATGTCATGGCTCATATGTATACGTAAGATGTAATCCTCTTACGGCCTGTGCTATATCTATCCCTCCCCTACAGCATATTTGCCCCCTCTTTCTAGAAATTGTCTCGATGAATTTTCTTCTAACTGTCTGTTCCTATGCACACCTATATCGTTGATTCCTTTTGACTAATAGCGTTAAGACTCCTTTTGTGGGTCGAAATATCGCAGGAGAGGTAAGATCTGAAGGATGGGTCCATCTAAAATTCCTGTAAGAAGAGGTTCCATATGTCAACTCAAGAGGTAATCTCCTTGTGAGGTTTCTTATAGCATTTTTATATTTATAGATCTTTTTCTTGACATTGGTCGGAAGAACTTTTTGTAAACTTACTGTTTGAGAAGATCCCTAACTAGAAACGTTCAATGAGGGGTTAAGATGAAAAATATTTTATGGAAGGATTCACGTAATTGAACATTTTCGTATAATCGGTGATCTCTCTCTCTCTCTCTCTCTCTCTCTCTCTCTCTCTCTCTATACTCATATATATATATATATATATATATATATATATATATATATATATATATATATATATATATATATATATATATATATATCGTTGGTACCAAAAGGAGTACTCATCATCTTTTTCCAGAGTTGGGTTAGAATAATATCTATGAATGTCCTGAAAAGTTCAAATTTTATGTAGGTTTTTTTTTATTGGAGGTAAGTAAGTGGTAGGCTATTCAGTTTGAACAAGGAATAAGTAGCCAACTAGATATGACATTTTTTTAATTGGTTACTTATTCCTTATTGAACCGGTAACTGGTGGCTTATTCTTTATTCAGTCCGGAATAAGGAATAAATAAATAACTTGATGTCAATCATACTTGACTAGACCTGGCAATATTTTCAGATTTCTACTGCGCACAGGTTCATTTTCCAGGAAACGATGACTAATGGCTTGAGAAGAACTGTGTAGCCATGCCACAAGTGTTAACCCTCTTTGGTTAATTCACCCAAAATCTTTTCGAAAAGAGACGCTATGTGTTTATGTTTGTATTTTTGTACATTTCTCTGTCTTAAAACCCCTTCTGCCCCTCTTGTGTGAGTTGGCGGGGGGTGGGTGGAGTATAGTGTGCATATATACACAAACATCCTTAGCTTTGGATTGTGATAATATCCTTGGATGTATGCAAGCATAAACACTCATACCCATTTGGTCGTTGGATAGTAGCTGTGGGGTTTTGGTCACTACACACTGTGTATTGAATGTTAATTAAACAGTTGGTATTGGATAGTAATCAAACTGTGGGTGTTTGATACTAATCAAAATTGGGTGTTGCAGCCTACTTAATAGGGGGTGGTGAATACTACTCAAAAATTGGCTATAGATGACTGAGTATTGGTCACAACATTCTCATGTTAAATTCCCGTTCTGCACCATAGGGCCATTTCCGTGTTATATTCGGTTTGACCCAATCAAGTTTTCAACCTAATGTAGGAATTGGGATTTTAAAAGAAAAACAACAACACAAACGCCGATAATTCTGTGCCATTGTTGGTTTTTGTATTGTTTTGTTTGTCCCAATTCTGAAATTTTTCAACAACATAATGGCATCAAATTATGATCCGCCGAGAGAAACGACGTCTTTGAAATATCAAATACTAAAACTATCTGAGAAACAAATGAAAAGCAGTTTTCACAGCAGTCTCTTGAACAAATGTGTTGAGGAGGGGATCGTACCATCAGGTTTACGACTGAAACTAATCAGTTTATATAGGAAGCGGAAATGAATTCCAAATTCTATCGACAGTTTATTACATAAAGTCTCGCTGAACATATGCGAGAGATTAGCAGATGAACAAAAAAAAAGACCACTAAACTTAAGAAAACAGATGGAAAATATTAGGGATGAACTGAAGAAGAAACTAGATGGGCAAAGCCTTTTCAATTTCGATCAAGAAGTATACCAGAAAACAGATTCAACGAAAAATAATATACTTCTGAAGCAGAATGAAAAACTGAACAATTTACGAAAGAGCAAAGAAGAAAAAAGTCAACAAGTTGGAAAAAAAAACTGGATAACAGCATATAATTCATAAACAACCAAAAAAGCAGTAGCAGAAAAGCAACAAATCGTCACAACAACATAGTAAGGAACGTCAAGAAAGGAAATATTCAAAACCCAAAGAAACTACAGCAAGGAACAGTAATACACATATATCACCTCCCAAAACATCAGTAAACCAAAGTGTCAAAATAAATAGTAATTTTGTAAATTCAAACAAGAATCAACATGATGAACAACAGGGAAAAAAACTTGACTTCCCAGGGCACAAGAAAGAAGACATACGCAGAAGCCGTAAAACGGGGGGAGTCAGAAATAGTGACCATGAGAAAGACATTGACAACCGGGTAAAGATTCTACAAGGACTAATAGAGACGACATCACAAGTCAAAAGAATAGGAGGTTCCATTGATTCAAAAAGAGAAAGAGAGTGGAAGAAAGAAAAAAAGCGAAGAAAACAAGTTAAGAGAGGTAAAGAAACCGTGTTAAACCTCTCACGTAGAAGGTGAACTGATAATGACTATATACTGTTAGGCAGAGGTCTAAAATTTTGTCCCAAACCGAAATATCACAATAAAATTAAATTAGCTGAAGAAATTTTTAACTTTTCCTGACGCATAAAATTAAAAGAATTTTTTATGATAAAGCATACAACAATTCAGAGGGTAAATCGGATTCTTTTCATTCTAAAAAATGGGTTATTTCAACACAATTAAATCATCTTTTGCACCACCTAGTGGACGTGAATCCTATTTAGATTTTTATATCGACCCGATCACAAAAGAGATATTACATGGAATCATCAAAAGCAATATTATAGTAATATTTCTAAGGACGAAATTAAGTCTTTATATAATCTAATGAATGACGGCAGTATAGTGATTAAAAAGGCTGATAAATCAAACGCTATTATTATTATGAATCAAGAAGATTATGTTAATGAAGTTGAACGTCAATTAAATGATGAAAAATACTACAAACATATTAACGAAGACCCGTCAATAGAAATTAAATCGAAAATTTCAGCATGCATTAATAAGATCGCTAAAACTAATAATTCCATATATGAGGAATTTTATACTTTCCCTCTTAACATACGTACATTTCAATTCTACATATCACTCAAAACTCATAAAAAAATCTTGACCATAATTTACCTTTAAATTATCCAGGACGACCCATTATATCAGGTTGTAATTCATATACTGAAAACCTATCCAAATCTATTGATAGTGTTTTACAACCTTTAATGAAATCACTTCCGTCATACATTAAAGATACTACTGATTTCATTAAAATGTTTAAGTCTATTCCACAGCTATCTGATAACTCAGTCTTGGTATCATAAGATGTAACATCACTATATACCAACATTCTGCATACAGATGGTATTGAAGCGTGTAAATATTTTCTTGATAACAATCCTAATAATAGCACACTATCTAGTGAAGATATTTGTAAAATAATAAAACTTACCTTGAAAACTAATTATTTTCAATTTAATAATACAAATTACATCCAGATAATGGGTACAGCAATGGGTAGTCCTATGGCTCCTTCATACGCGTCTCTTTTCATTGGTAAATTAGAAAAAGATTTTCTTCAAAACGAAAAGTTTAATCCATCTGTTTGGTTTAGATTTTTAGATGACATATTTATGATCTGGAACCATTCAACTGAAGAACTGAAAAACTTCATTGATCGCCAAAATCATTTTCATCCGATGATTAAATTTACTTATACTGCATCTAGTACGCATGTTTCATTTTTAGATGTAAATGTAATTAAAAATATTGATAACACTATCTCTACAAATATTCATGTCAAGGAAATTTAATATCCACTAGTATGTGAAATATTCTTCATGTCATCCCATGTCATGTAAAAACGGTATACCATATAGCCAGACCAAAAGATACCGACGCATTATTTCAGATGATTCAATTACAAAATTCCTTGAATGATTTAAAAACATATTACCAAAACAGAAATTATCCTAAACATATCACTGATTCTGCGCTGAACAAAGCCCGTAATCTTACTCAACATGAGGCTTTAAACACAGCAAATTGTACAATAGAGAAAAATATAATTCCTTTCACAATACAATATAATCCTTTATTACCTAATATAGGCCTTATAATTAATAAATATTGGAGTCTCCTAAATTTATCAAATAAAAACAGCGTCAAATCACTTTACAACAATAAACCATATCTTGCTTATAGAAGACCCAAGAATTTACAAGATTTTCTAATTAGAACTAAACAGACAGAAAATAAAAAAGACAGTTCTCGTCATCTAAATGGAATAGACACCGGTGCTCTCAATGTGCAAATATAAAAGAAAGTACTTCTTTCAATAGCGCTAATACAAAAGAGGTATTTTCTCTAGGTTATAACACTAACTGCGTATGAATTGATGTGATTTATTTGATAACCTGTACAAAATGTAATATGCAATATGTTGGACAAACACTTCAATAAGTTTCGAAGAGAATGAATAATCATCGCTTTCATATAAGTTTTCCTCTAATATTTCAACACATTTTAATAACAATAATCACTCTCTATTCGATTTTTCTTTCATGCCAATAGATATTGTACATGGAGACATGAATAGACTCATAAAAGAAACTTACTGGATTCATAAATTAGATACTTTGTGTCCTAATGGCCTTAATACCATGCACTATTTAAAATTGTATAAAATATGGGGTTTGGGTGGGTGTGTTTGTTTTTTGTTTTTTTAAATTGATAAATTGTATATCCTTTATAACAATATAATTATATCTATGACTGTTTGTCTCTATTTTATTTTATTATTTTACTGAACCTAATGTAGGGACATTTTAAAAATTACATTTCCCGTTTGACCCCATAATATAATATCCATGTTAAATTCCGGTTTGACACCATACATTTTATATCATATTGCTACACAATATAAACCTATGGCGAAATGTTAAATTCCATTTTGACACCATATCGAACCACAATAAAAACTTACGGCGCAATATTATACCTTCATGTGTCACATGTTACTATTACTGGGCTAGAGTTTGCAAAATAAAGTACCTTCATTGTCTTAGTGCAAGTTATAACCCCAAAGGCCGATGGGAGATTCGGAAAGGCACAGAGTAATAAACATGGGGAACTGTTTGACTATGCAGTATTCTAAATACATTTGCATTATTCACTGGTACGGTACACGGAATCTTATATGAAGAAACCTGATGGTAACCTTCGCCTCCATACTCCCTCCCCCTTACCCCTCTGGAATGGGATTATACGAATTTGTCAGGTACGTGGACAGATTTCCCTCGAGGATTAAATTTTAGTCATATTGTATCTTTTAAAAATATTCCTGAAATATTCCGAAACTGGAATTGATGAACTGGTCGCAACTTTTAGAAAACAAGAGTTCCTCGAAAGGATTGACGCACTACTGACCGAAAAGAATTTCCAGACATCCCAGATACGTCTTTTTTCCTCTGTCATTTTCTTTTCTTTTTTAATAAATAAATGCTGAGTCTTGAAACCACATTTGGTGTTCTTAAGAAACTCCAACATTCCAATTTTTTAACATAAATATTTTCTTACAAATTTGAGTTATTACGTTCACAAGATATTTGTAGGTGCAGTACAATATTCTTTCTCATGGTCTTTGACCTTGATTCCAATATCGTCAATAGAAAATCATTTGACATATTTCAGACAATGTCAAGATATACCCACATGCTAAGTTATTTCAGTGACATCATTAATGGTAATCTTCTAAATATAGCAACAAACTGGATTTTATTTAAAAAAAAAAAAATCAGTTATATTTGTTTATGTTATCAAGCCGTCGAGGGTTTTACAGCGAAAAAATGCGAGTCATAACCTATGACCTTAAAACCAATATCAGGGTGATTACTATGAAGTTGCTTATTTGAATCCAACTAAATAAAAGGCTTGGTACAAAATTAACTTGTATCCATACAAGTCAGTGTGTTTATAAAGCTCATTGAAGTACACAGATGCGAGCAATGACCTTTGCCTTCACCGCAATGTCAATTAAGTTATGTTTTGCTAAATAACACAAAACATGGTTTGGTCTAACTATTTTAATGACTAGATTACAACTGACTTAAACAGTGAAAACACACGCACACTAGTTTCTCACGTTAATGTTATCATAAGGCATATAAGGTTACAACTGAGTGACAGCCTGGAGCTGACCTTTGGTGACCCGTAACTGTCAGACCGTTTGTCGCAACAGAATGTTAATACCGTATATTACCCCAGTTTAAAAAAAAATTACGGACATGTTGGTAGTGAGATCTACACCATCCTTATTCACAATCAATTAAACATTCCAAGAAGTATTTTTTAGTGAAAACTCCATGTCAGTGCCACCATTCATGCATGAGGAGCAGTGATAACAATATTTTCGAGACGGCCACCATATTGCCATAATGGAGGTACCATTTTCATTCAGAACCATTTACATAATACAGCAGTGTCTTAGTGGAAACTATATGTCGATACCATCATCCGTTCAGGAGAAGTAGCCATATAACGAATTTCAGAATCGTCATCAAGGCAGCCAGTTTAATATAGTAACAACTGTATATAATGATCATTTCTAAACAACATATTTACTTGGATTTGAGTTTAAGACATCGGTTTTTCCCTTGGGAAAGAAAACGTGGTCTTCCTGATGTTTGTATTTTGCTAAAGTGTAAGTAAACAACCCCGACCATGTTTACGAATTTCATGTAAAATTCCAATGAAAATGAAAACAAGTCCAGGTCATTTTGCTGTGTCATATTTCTGGTGACTGTATACAAGTCTGAAGTAAACAAGATCATTTCATTCCTACCTTAATATCAGTCTTTTAGTTGTGTTCAGTTATAATCTAAAAGGAATCATTTATTCAGATTATACATTGGAATTACAAAGTGCTCATTCACTGTTTGGACTAAATCACTATTTTGGAATTCTTGTGAATTCATTAAAAACATTCTGGATTACTTCATCGTGACACATCAGGACTGTTGGCACATCGGCATATTCAAGGCCATTGATATATCAGCCCGTTCAAGACCTGGAATTCATTCGGGACAATATACTTTTGGACTTCTGATAGAACTTTTATGATTATTTGGGATTTAATTCACAACACTGTAAGTTCCTTTTAAATCTTCCCTTTTTAACTCAGAGAATTAAATTATTTGTTTAATTTTACTAAGCTAGATCGTTTCGCTCTATTTCTGTTACTTAGTTTAAGACCATACAATCGTTCCCCTCTTCAAATGTCGGTATGGACATCCATTCACTAAAAAAAGCTTTTATGACATTGTTCCCATTTTGGGAGGTCATATTGGCATAATATTTATTCAGGACCAACTAGATATAGCTTGAAGAGTTGCAGAAAAAAAAAAACAACCCCTCACCCCCCCAAAAAAACCCATGTCTATACGAAGCGAAACTATAATATTTTCAAGATGTCCACCATTGATAACATTAATTTCATTTAGGATCAACAAATATCGTAATAAATCTTATTGGGAATATACAATGTCTACATGACCCTCTGACGAAGTTATAAAATAATGAGGAGTTCTGATAAAAACACTTTTCATTTAGGACCTCCATTCATCTTAAGAAGTCCTTTAATTAAAACCCTATGTCACAATGAGTATCAATTTAGCAGATGCAGCACTAAAAGTATTAAAGACAGCCACCATTGCTATCAAATTGAAGGTCTTATTAGCACATTGTCATTTACGAACAACAAGGCGGCGTCATAAAATTAAATCTTTTAGTGAAAGCACCCATGTTGACATGATCACCGTTCATAATCAGCGATTAGATTTTCAAGATGGCCACCACTGTGGTCATATTGGATATCGTACCAGGAGCGTGTTAATTACGACCGACTAGATATGAAACATTTTAGTGAAAACTCCATGTCGATAAGACCATCCAATTCGGAGGAGCAGCGGTTACAAAAGTTTCAAGATAGCTACCGTGGCGGTCATACTGAATGTCATATCGGCACAATTTCCATTTAAGACCAACTAGACATTTTGGCCATCTTCTGAGTGTTTCTGGGTGCACGTGCTCTAAAACTAGAGTTAATCTAAAACAAGAAATATGGAGCATCATACTCCCCATCTTTGTTCTTGTCACACCCTTTTCAGAGGTGATGTGAGTTCTTCGCTGGAGAACAACGGTCGCGAGCAAAGTTCTTTACGTTAGAATGAAACGAACCAAGAGAACATTGTTTTTGTGTTAATAACTGTTTTGCCCAGAGACACCCCATAACAAGTCTATTAATGAAAGCCAATGTCTGTATCACCATCCATTGATCGGAAGCGCATTAACAAAATGACCATCAATTCAGGAGGAGTAGCGATAATAGGATTTTAAAGGCGGCTGTTGCAGCGGCCATGTCGGATGTCATATCGGCACCATTTTCATGTAGGAACAACCGGACATCATATATGGTTTTGTAGTGAAAGACTGAAAACCCAATGTCGATATGACATTATGTTCAGAAGGAGAAGAGATAACAAGATTTTCAATCAGTCCTAGGTGGTGTCTGTACTGGATGTCAGATGGGAGCATTATAGGGCGGTAGTCAGTGCTCAAACGGGAATCCTGTATTGAAACGGTCCGCGGATTTCGGACTCAAACGGAAATTTAACATTGGTGTGACACTTTGGACTCAAAAGGAAATCCCATTTACAAAGGGTATGTGGATGATATGGTCAAACGGGGAAATTAACATTGGGCTGACATTGCTTGTTTGTTTGGGGTTTTCTTTGGGGGTGGGGTGGGGTGGGGTGGGGTTGGGGGGGTTGATAGGGGTGGAGGTGAAGCTGGGTTGCGGTATTTAAGGGGAATTTAATATTAGGTAACCATATTTGTGGATTTTTTTATTTTTTTTTTTGCGAGAAGAGAAAATCCTGTCCTTATAGGTTAATCATTTATAAATCCCGTATGAACCTCAATCGACGAGATTTTTAATTTTGGCTCTCTTGAAATATGCTATTCTCACCAGAAACTATTACATATGTTACTTGCAGCAAATTGTATTTCAAATATTTTAGTATAAAATCAGGCAATTTTTGTATTCATCAGGTTTTTTTACAAATGTTACAAAATCTGATTATTAACTTTTGTTTATAAACTTTGCAATTCTGCCAGTCTGCTCTGACTTGAACTTGCTTACCCAGTATTACAGATTTATGTCGAGGGGTGAATTTATTACTTATGAACTCTTTTGAGACCAATTTTTTTTTTAAATATTTTCAAAGTAACGAATCTGGCCTGTGTTTATAAGGCTGGATATCAAGATAAATAATCATGCAATGTTTCGTGAATTAAATGTTTTCTTTGGTGTTTATTGTTTGTGTTGTTTGTCTCTGTTTCATAACTTTGCCTTGTCAAAGTGGAAAGTACTTAGAAAACAACAACATAACTAGTTTTGCACTGTTCGTTGTCAGTTTTTTTTTTTTTCCGTTTTTTTTTTCTTCTCCTTTTATTTTAACTTGTCTTATTCAATCCCTGACACGCCCAGTGTGCTTGAAAGGACTTGTATTCGCCACATGATTTGTATTCTAAACAATTGCTTCATGTATACGCATTGTGCACAGATTCTGTCCAGACCAACCAGTAGTTCTCCGCTTTTACCAACCAGTAATGTCATTAAAAAAGTGGGAGAACTACTTGTTGGTCTAAAACTTCATCCTACTCAGTATTGTGGGTTTTCAAGTGCGGAACGATTTTCTCATATACAAGATATATCCAAAACACTCCTCTAGACACAAATACTGTCCAAACATTTACTATTTGGCATCGACCTTTTAGATACCATTTCCTTTCTTTCAAAACTGTGCACCGGTTTTTATTTGATTTTGATGGTTGTGGGGTTGAACATGCTTTTTTATTTTTGTAAATGTTTTTATTGTTATTTTTGAAGAAACATTTAAAAAACAAAAAAAGAAAAAGAAAAACTTTTGGACAAAATTTCAACAAAACTATTTCCGCGTTTAAGCTGCAAATGCTAAAGTAATGATCCATTTATGGAGCTGTGAGTCCTGAATGAAACTATAGCTCATTTTAAAATGAACGAATTGTGCACAATAGTGTTCTTTTGTGCTTATGGTCTGTCTTCAAGGGAGTCATACTATTAACAATTGATGTGATTGGATACCATATGCATACGGATCAAGTTTAATCCAATAAAAAATGTTGTATTTTAACTGACAGAAACTGTCAGTTTCACATGACTTCAATATGTCTGCTTATGACTGGTAAACAGAGAAATCAACGTCAGTTTTGAAAGGTTTGATTCGATTTGCAATATTTAATGAATTTTCAAGTTTTTATTAAAAAAAACATTGTTCAGATGGAAGATGCTGTTGCCATAAAATAGGATTTTAATGGAGTCAGGCTATAGGGTCAGGGACTTTATAAATAGGTGTTAGGCCTGCTTAGTAGGACCAAAGTCAATTAAAAGCGATGTATATCGTCCTGTAACATGTTTCCGAGGATCACCTATTTCCGGCGGTTACTTGAAATGCTCTCGTTGAAGTAAACCTAACTTAACTTTTTGCAGAATTTTGCGTGATAGTATATGAGTCAATTTTATTTTAAATTCCATCTTGATTTAATGAAATTAGCAAATAGGAGACAAATCTCATTGTGTTATTATTTATACAATGGTATTTTTTGAAGTTCTTTTCTCATGTCTTCTGTTCTCGATAAATAAATAGCTCAGTTGGTGGAGCATAGCAATCACAATACAGTGTTCACAGGTTCAGTTAGTCCTAGAATTTAAGACGTCAACAGAGATATCCATGATGGGTGGGGAGATGTTATCTTACTGCTTGAGCAATTGGTGCTGTATAGCCATGTCATTGTATCTTAGTATACTTGTATGTAAAGTTGGAAGATCTGCATGTCTTCAGAGAGAACATATAGCTTACAAAACCATTTTAATAAAAAAAAAACAATTTTAATGCTTATACTGCAGTTTGTCTATTTTGTCTGAAGTTTGTTTGCTATAGAAATACCGAATAAGGGTGCATGTGTGGCCCTGAGTGGATTTTGCACGTAGCTTGAACAATTTTTCAGGCATATCACTATGATATCTGCAGTTTATAGTGATGTCTAGCACTGGGGCATCATGCTGCAGACATGTAGCATCATGTTCCACCCAGTCACATTATCCTGACACCAAGCTAATCAGTCCTGGCATCATCATCATCATCATCATCATCAATCCCTTAACCCAAGAGGTCGTTGGGGCACCACAGTTGACTTTACAACCAATTCTCTCCATCTTTCCCTGCTCTCTACTGCCCTTTGGGAATCTCCAAATCCCATGCCTGTCCACTCCTTAATGTTGTCTTCCCACCTCTTTTTCTGTCTGCCTCTTCTTCTGCACCCTCACACTGTACCTTGCAAGATTGCTTTTGCCAATCCAGATGATCTTGAGACCTGACTGTACCACTTCAGTTTGCGCTTGTTTACAGTGGTCAAGAGGTCTTCATAGGATCTGATGGTTTGTTGGATCCTGTTGTGGACTTCTTCCTTGGTTACATGGTCAGTGTATGAGATGCCCAGGATCTTGTGGCAGCATCTCATTTCAAAGGTTTGAATCCTTCTTTGTAGATCTGATGTGAGCGTCCATGTTTCACAAGCATACAGAAAGATGGATATGACAATTGAGCACATCAGCCTTATTTTGGAACCAAAAGCAATGTTGGTATCTTTTCATGTTTGTCTCAGCCATGTTATTGCTGCCGTTGTCTGGGCAATCTTGCAAAGAGCTCTGGTTTGGAGCCCTCATCTGTGATAATTGATCCCAAGTACTTGAAGCTTGTGACTCTTTCCAGCTTCTGTCCACTGACCTTTATTTCTGCACTGATGCCATTGGTGTTGTTTGTCATCAGTTTGTTTTTTTTGGCGCTAATCTCCATACTGTATTCTGTGGAGGTTGTGTTGAGATGCTCAACCAAGTCAGCCAGTTCCTTTTCATCTCCTGCTAAACCATCAATATCATCTGCAAAGCGAAGGTTGGTGATTTGTTCTTCCTCCGATGCTGACAGTACCCTGGTGGTCATGCAAGGCATCCTCCATGATCCTTTCCAGGAAAATGTTGAAGAGTGTAGGTGACAGTATACATCCCTGTCTGACTCCAACTGTTGTTTGGAAACCAATCTACTCTGCTGCCATTGATGAGGATAGCACTGGTGGCTTTGTCATAGAGGTGCTCAACAACCTGCACCAGGTTTGAGCTGATGTTGTACTTCCTCATAGTTGCCCATAAGGCCGCATGCCATACCCTATCAAATGCCTTTTTGAAATCTATAAAGACATGATATAGATTCTGATGATGCTGAAGGTATTTCTTGCAAAGGAGTCTGAGATTGAAGATTTATTCTGTGGTGCTCCTTCCTGCTCGGAAGCCTGCCTGCTCTTCAGCAATAATTATCTCTGCTTGAGGCTTTATTCTGTTGAGAATTATCTTCAGCATGACTTTGCTCAGGTGACTGATCAAACTGATGGTTCTGTAGTTTTGGCATAGCTGTAGGTTTCCTTTCTTGGGGAGCACGATGACCAAGGATTGAGTCCATCTGGTGGGCCATTCTCCTGTCTGCCATATCTTGTTGCAGATTGTTGTTAGGACTGTAACTAAGGTACAAATTTACCACCTATCAATGCTTGGAAGGCTTCTATGACTTTTGGATATTTAAATTTTTCAAGGTAAATCTGATTCTTGGTTGGTTAGGCTTTTTGACCATTTTCAGGTGGAGGCAAAACATTGTCATTAATAAGTTGTGGTCACTTCCAAATTCTGCTCCTGGAAAACTTTGTGTTTTGGTGATAATCAGTCCTGTGCAGAATTGTTTTTTCACCAAGATGTTGTCATTCTGGTTGTGATGTTGTTCATCTGGACTGTGTCAGGTCCATCTTCTAGATGCTTTGTGAGGGCCGAATGTGTTGGCTAGCACAAGATTATTGTAGGCAGCAAACTCCAAGAGCCTGAGCCCTCTTTCATTTGTTTCTGCATTGCAGAAGGGTCCCCAGGTGCTTTGCCAGTTTGTCTGTGAATCAACTCCCACCTTTGCATTCCAGTCTTCTTGTACAAACAGAATGTCCTTCTTGGGTGAGTTGTCAATGACATCTTGCAGTTTTATTTTAAAAATTCTCCAGTTCATTGTCATCATAGTTAGATGTAGTTGCATAGGCCTGTATTATTGTGATGTTGAAGGGAGTTGCTCTCAGGGGGATGGTAATGAGCCTGCTTGAGTCTGGGTAGCAACCCATAACACTGTTCACAATGCCCTTGTGGACAAGAAATCCAATGCCATGATTGTGTTTGTCCGCCTCTTCCGCTGAAGTAGAGCTTATGCCCTTCATCTGTTGTTATTTCTCCAAAAGTTTTCCAGCGCACTTTGCAGAGACCAATAATGTTCCAGTTTTGCCTCTCCAACTCATGTGTGAGTTCTTTCAACTTTCCCACAGCCATTAGTGTTTTAACGTTCCATGTACCAATGATGATGTCTCTCCCACGGATCTTGGTAGTGGGGGCATCAGTGGCATACTTGTCACCTCTGTCCTGGTGTGCAGCGGAAGGTGCAGTCATTGTTGGCCTGGCTTGTGACCGATCCGGTATGGAAGAATTGTTAGCTGTCTTCATGTGGTGTGTCAGGGGCAAGATACAACCTGGTGGAGCCCATCCTTCTCCAGACTGGATGATCACAGCTGAAATCCACTGATATAATGTGGCATGCCCTGGCCCTGAGCACATGGTCGTTGAGCTTATCTTGGAGCCATTCCACCCTGGCTGTTGACTTCATTGAGGAAGGCTTCCGCCCAGTAATGCTATGCTATCATCATACTATTTTACCCATAGTTGGGAGGCTCGTGGGGGCGGGAGCATCTTATTCCATCCCGTATGGATCCAATGGACCTGTCCTAGCACTAATCTCTTAATGCTGAGCGCCAAGCGAGGCAACTGCTAGTACCATTTTTATGTCTTTGTTATGACTCAGCCAGGGTTCGAACCTGTTGTTGTTGTTGTTGTGGGGTTTAATGCCATTTTTTCAGCACACGATAGCCTATACATGGCGGCCAGTATTAATGATGGAGGAAGAAACCGGGAAATCCCCGGAAAGAACCACTGACCCACGAGAGGTTTGAACCTGTGACCTCTTGCATCAGAGGTGGATGCTCTAACCATTTAGGCCTTCTGAGTGGCCTGCCAAATAAGAGGGGTGGGTAGTAATTAAAATTTGATAAGTGGACTGAAAGCAGTTGAGACATTGCAAGATTGTTAATTGTGTTGCAGCTTTAGATATATAGTTGTTTAACTTTAGATGAGAGTCAGTATATACTCCAAGAAGTTTTACACAGTTATCACAGGGTGTTTCACAACCCTCGAAAATTATAGCCATGAGTAACTCGCAATTTGCTATGACAACTCGCTAGCCAAAGAATGCCAGCAACTGGGAGGTGGGGTGGGGTGGGGCTAGGACAAAGACAACTGTCAACACCGAATATATAATAAGTTCAGGTAAACCAAAAAACTGACATTACATATTTGTCTTTGTTTCAATAATAATAAATACTTCGGTTTTATTATTTATTTTTTTAACATAATAATTGCAGTTTTTATAAAAACATTTTACCTAACCTGTAAATTAGTCACTGCAAGCTTGTGCTTATGTCTGCCAATGTGACGTTTGCCTGGAGTCATGAAGTACCAATTACTTAGAATTTTTTTTAACTGTCACTGTAAATAATAATTAATAATCCAAACATAGGATACCCATTGAAGTGAGGGATGATTGAAAGACACTGTGAACACAAAATATAAAATAATGAACTTAAAACATAGCACGTGGAAACTAACACACCGCATGTGATACCCACGTGATGTCTGAGCAGGACAGGGTGCTTACTGCTGATGCAATTGACTCTTCTGAATCCGAACTGATCTGAATATTGCTGAGTTACTTTGGTACAGATGTAGCTGACAATATGCCGAAAGAAGGGGTGGGTATGTATGCGCTGAATATACCTCTCTCGCCCACACATGGCATGCATTCAAGATGTATAAGTACATTATTATTGTTATTCTAATTCTATGTTCTTGGCAATCACGACTCGCGTCTAAACTGAAAATGCTAGTCAGATTGATTGCTAGTAAATAAATTATTTTTTTAAAAAGTAGATAGAAAATCATGATTTTTTTGTGAAAAATATCGACATATGATAGCCTACTTGTTACTTTCTGAGCTCGCAAATGACATTTTTCCACTCGCACATTGCAGGCTTGTAAGTGGGATTTTTGAGGGTTGGTGTTTCATATTCTTTTACTGTTTTAATATCCAAGTGAATAAGTTTTCAAAATAATTGCCAAGAACAGTGGCATGTAATTTCTGGTGGTGCTCACTATCCAGCAATTTGATTTATGCGCTTTCATTTTAACACCATTTATAATGAAGAAAGAACATTCAGTTTGTGCCACTGTGCTCTTTTTTATGTCATTGCTGGCACTATGTGCTGTGACATGCATGCAGCTCATGTACTTGTATGCATACAAATCTCTTTGCTTCTGAAACAAAATTATGGATAAATAATCATTACTTGACAATTTAGAGGTATAATTTGCACAAGAACTTCCTTAATTTACAAGCATCTTATGAGAAAAATTACTTTCGAGTTACGCCAATTTCCGATTTACACCTTAACCTCAGGAACACATCTATGGCATAAACCTTTAGTGTAGATTGGTGGTAATTAGATTTTTTAAAATCCTATTGATGGATACAACAACAATAAAAGTCAAAGTAAAAAAATTACCTGACTCGGTGGATAGCGAGATGAAGATAGACTTTGTGGGTGTTGAGAAAATCATGAAAAATTGCAATTCCATTTGTATTTTTGTGTTCACAATTAAAAATCAAAAGTACTTAATTATTTGACCAGAGTAAAAATTAGAAAATATTAAGTCACATAAACTCATCTAATTATATAATACTTAAATACATATATTTCAAACAATAAATCATCTCACTGATACCGAGGGAACCCATATGGTTTTGGCTTCTCATCGGACCCTGGTCATGAGTTGGTGAGATCATATCATACCATTTATGACTGAAAGCTTCCACCTGAAAGAAGGATATAATTTCACAAAAATCAGTATTTTAGTATAGTCTGCAACAGTGAGAAAGATTGTGAAATTGTTTTAGATTCACTGATGCAAAATGTACTGTACCGGGTATATACTTGCTTCTAAGTCAGTCAAACTGACAACAACAAAGATCCTGATCTGCTGTAGCATAATGCGCCTGCAGATCAGGGTCAATGTTGTTTGTTCTACTAATTACTCGTAACAAACTGCACTGACCCAGATCTGCCAGTGCATTATGCAACAGCAGGTCTGGGTCTGTGCAATTTGCAGTTGGACTCAAATTATATTAGCGAGCTTATATGGTACTTAATGTTTCTCCTAAATATACTGCATAGCAACAACTGATTCTGTGTAACAAATGATTTCAGATCTCACTAAAAGAGATGCTGATTTTAGAGAATGTATATCTTACAGTGATCCAGCTGGAATGTTATTATTAGGCATTTCCTAAATATTTTTACATGGATCATGGGAGCCATGCATTTGGGAAAATTGCATGCAACCAGACTGAATTGGCAATTTAGAAATGAGGGCCATGTTATACTCAGCCCCTAACTGACCTTGGTAATTCCCTGTACACATAATTTTTCAGTGTTAGTTACTGATTCCCTTGGATCAAGGTGTATAGCATTGATTTCAAAATGAAAAGACAATACTTGTGTTCTTGCCAGCTTATGGGTATGGCATTGTTTCTGGCATCCATCATTCATCATCGATCCTTTCATTAACATTTCCTTATTACCACTCTAGAGGCAATGCTTTTTTATCTGATTTTTTTCAATATTAGAATATATGTATATATCATCAAGATCTTGGGATCTTGGACAACTTAATAAATGAGCAAGAACCATGAATATTAATGAGGTGATCTTGATCTGATTGGTTGAGCTTGTTACTGTGCTGGTCTGATTTTGACCAAACTTGAAATATTTGTCTATATCATGAAGATCTTTGAAAAGTTTGATAATGAGCAATGTAAATGCATTACTAATGAGGTGCTTTTATTGCTGATTGGCTGAGCTTGTAACAACTCTGGAGTCCATATTTCTGTTCATTTGGAATATATTCTTATAACATGAAGACTTCAGACAAGTTAATAATGAATGATATCCACACATGCCAATGAGGTAATCTTGCATATGATTGCCTGATATTGTTACCGTATTTCTGATCTGATTTTAATCAAACTTGGAATATTAACTTATGTCAACAAGCTGATGGATGAGTACAATAATGAGAAAGATCCGTGCATATTAATGAGGTGGTCTAGTAGGGATGAAAGCACTGTGTCTCAGTATGATTCATGATAAATAGCCTACATTATGAGACATTATTATTACACATATCAATTTGATGGTCATTTCATCTTTAGATGGTCTGTCATTGATAGGGTGGTGCTGTTTTATATGTATTGACATATTGGTTGTGTTTCTAACCTTCAGATTACAGACAGACATGGACCTATATTCTGTCCATATGCAGTTCTCATCCTTGACAAGATTTAAAAAATTCATTCCAAACAGACTACCTGTAAGGTGTCAGTGACTTTTCTTCAGCCTTTTAGGCCATTTCAGCGGCTCCATTTGATCAAACACAGGACTCATCTCGGTCACCAGATTGTTATTACATGTACTATCCATTCAAGCTTTGATCTAATAAAATTTGCATGAGAAATGTGAAGTTCATTACATAAAGTTAGGCAGTCTGACAGAATAGTTGATTACAGTGTGAAAAATTGGCAGATTAAAGTTTATGTGCCCATTTTGGTCAGTACAGGATGTATTTGTACCATATGACTTCAAAATGAGCTAAGCAGAAACTAGACATTGTAGTTCATTGTAACTGATATGTGTTTTTTTATCTAGATTACAAATAGGTAAATATATTTAATCAGCTGCCACTATGACAAGCAATTTAATTTTTTGATTGTTTTCAAAACATCACCAAAAATTAAAAAAAAACATCAGGTGTAAACACTTTGGTGTGAGCTTTGAAAAAGATGTGCATGTGCTATCTCATACATTTATCGTGGTTTTTGCAAATATCTTTGAAGTGTTTTTTGGATTTAGTAATTTTTTTAAGTTTTAGAAACTAAATTCCCTGTTCTAGTGGCACTTAATAAAACATATTTGATTATTTGTAATTACAGTAAATGTCATAGTCAAATAGTTACTTATATCAGTCTGAGTTCTCAGAATAAAGTATAATGAACAGTTTTGGCTGTGCTCTGCTTGAATCATATGGCCCAAATATATAGTGCATTGATCAAAATGAACACATAAACCTTAACTTGTCAAGGCATGGTATTCATGCTGCTCAACAATACAATGGCCTGTTAGCTAGACATTCATGTATGAAGCAGGTCTTACACACAGTATGGGCATGAACATCAATCCCTACACACATTCATGTATGAAGCAGGTCTTGCACACAGTATGGGCTTGAACTCCAATCCCTACACACAGTCATGTATGAAGCAGGTCATACACACAGTATGGGCTTGAACTCCAATCCCTCCACACAGTCATGTATGAAGCAGGTTATACACACAGTATGGGCTGGAACTCCAATTCCTACACACAATCATGTATGAAGCAGGTCTTACGACAGTATGGACTTGAACTCCAATCCCTATACACATTCATGTATGAAGCAGGTAATACACACAGCATGGTCTTGAACTCCAATCCCTACACACATTCATGTATGAAGCAGGTCATACACACAGTATGGACTTGAACTCCAGTCCCTAGACACATTCATGTATAAAGCAGGTCTTACACACAGTATGGGCTTGAACACTAATTCCTACACACATTCATGTATGAAGCAGGTCTTACACACAGTATGGGCTTGAACTCCAATCCCTACACACAGTCATGTATGAAACAGGTCATACACACAGTATGGGCTTGAACTCCAATCCCTCCACACAGTCATGTATGAAGCAGGTCATACACACAGTATGGGCTTGAACTCCAATCTCTCCACACAGTCATGTATGAAGCAGGTCATACACACAGTATGGGCTTGAACTCCAATCCCAACACACAGTCATGTATGAAGCAGGTCTTACACACCGTATGGGCTTGAACTTCAATACCTATACACATTCATGTATGAAGCAGGTAATACACACAGTATGGGCTTGAACTCCAGTCCCCGCACACATTCATGTATGAAGCGGGTCATACACACAGTATAGGCTTGAACTCCAGTCCCTAGACACATTCATGTATGAAGCAGGTCATACACACAGTATGGGCTTGAACTCCAATCCCTATACACAGTCATGTATGAAGCAGGTCATACACACAGTATGGGCTTGAACTCCAACCCCTATACACAGTCATGTATGAATCGGGTCATACACACAGTATGGGCTTGAACTCTAATCCCTATACACAGTCATGTATGAAGCAGGTCATATAAACAGTATGGGTTTGAAGCACAAATTGTTCTGAGAGCCTTACCCAACACTGTGTTATAACATCATTCTATATTGTATATGTATTAAACGCAACATTATTTATCCAAAATATTAAGGATTATCCTAAAAAGAACATGACAAAAATTTCCTGTAAAATGTGTTGTATTTTAGAACCTTAACTGATAAATCAAAAGAGAAAATAAAAACACGGGTTAATAAATGGGAAGGAAATAATCTCAAATTTTGTGCTTCTAAATGGATTGGCTGGAGATTAGGACAGTTCTTGATTCTGAGATCATTTGTATGTAAAATGCTGAAATGATTCTGAGATCATTTGTATGTAAAATGCTGAAATGATTCTGAAATCATTTGTATGTAAAATGCTGAAATGCAGCTTTATGGATATTAAACTTATAATCTTACTATTTTAATTTTACAATGAATAGACAGATAATGGAATATGATCAGTTTCTTTTGTATGCAACAAAATATGAAAGACTACAGATGATGTACTCTCACTTAACTGAAGCAATCAGCCATAGATTTATACTGGATTTATAATTAAAGCAATTGATATTCTTGGTTTCAGTTCCCACTTTTATGTTGTAACAAAAGATTATCTTACTTTTCTATCGTTTTATTTGTTTTTTACAGCCACAGGAATGAATGCGATAATTTCCCTGTGCCATTTCTGCGAACTTCATGGGCCAAAGATTTTATATTGCACTCAGCCACTTCATCCACAGGAGAGGGCAACTGAAGCTGAGGATGTACAAGGTGAACTTTCCAACTCCAACAACCAGTCCAGGAGAGTGAAGACCCCTACAGGAAGTTCCCTTCCATCAAGTGAACCACATACGCCCCAGACTCCAACTGGGCCATCGTCACTTCCTAATTACAATAAGAATGACCATTGTGAGGTACAGGAGAACAGAAAATGTTGTTTTTAATTATTCATTCAATTTCTAGGGCTGGTGTGCCCATCTATATAGATCTATCAATTACTGTGCCTAAAATGGTGAGTTGGAAGGCATGCTTAAAAACAATTGTCTGAGATGTAACGTGGAACAATTTTCAGTAATGTTTATGTGAAGCAACACATATACATATGTAACATTATTAACACACAAGGCATGTAACTTTATTATTGTAATTATCTTTCCATCATTGTGCTTATAACATTAATATGTACAATTTTCCAAAACCATTTATATTTTGTTCACAGGATTGTTAATTGACATTTATTTATGTTTAATCAGCAATACAATTAAACTTACTTCACTTACTCCAGATACAGTTAGAAATCAAGGATCAAACTAACAGGTCTGGATTTGTTTATGCTTAATCTTTATGTTATATTTTTATAATACACCATTTCTAGTAGAAAGTAATAATTTGTTCATTCATTTATATAGTCATAAAAGTAGATTAAAATAAGTATTGATCTTTCTAATAATTGCTCAGTTTGTGTATGTTTAAAGGGAAAATCCAGCGCGCAAACTATTTGTGATTGCATTAACTCTTTACCTCTGCTAATGCATATGTGCGAAGCTAAAAATAGCCATGTATCTCTGGAGATGCATATACAAGTTGCTGACAATACTTCTCTCTTTCCCTGTTGGCACATACATGCTTTTCCAGCCAAGGGCTGGGAAACCCCAGAGATACATATAAACATTTCATATTAAAGCTTTGCATTGGATGAAATTGCAAACATCTGTTCTTTTTAACAATATTTAGCCAATGAAAGTAGTCCTTGCATAAAATTATGAAAGCGTTCTGGGCTGAATTTGAATTATCAAAGGACTATGTTATGTTGTCGAAGCCAAGTACTCCAAGTTGATCATAATTATATTCCTTTCTCTTATGGTGACACCACACTAGAACATCTGACAGTTGGCATTGGTTGGGATGTACTCTAAACTCTAGATTAATCATATTACTCCAGTATTTTTGTATTTTGTATCAGTTAAATTTTTCTACAAACAATTTTATTAAGATAAAATTGAAATATTTACTCACAAAGGATTCTATATTTTCATTAAGGAAATAAGTTCAGACATATTTTGCACAAAATCAGGAGAAAATTGTCCACTTCTCATTGTAGATACTGTAAATGCAGTGGCTTAAAAAGTGCAAATTGTGAAATAGGTTTGTTGATTTATCCAAGAAAAAATATAGAAATACTATTTAATACTACATTTTCTGTGAATGTTATTTCTTTTGTCAGTGTAAGTAGGCCTCTGATCTACCACGGTAGCTGTCATAGGCCTCTGATCTACCATGGTAACTGTCATAGGCCTCTGATCTACCATGGTAGCTGTCATAGGTCTCTGATCTACCATGGTAACTGTCATAGGCCTCTGATCTACCATGGTAACTGTCATTTGTCTTATCTGATTTGTCTCACAGCCATCACAGTACTTGATAGATTTTATTATTAGTCATTAAAGGCATTACATGATATTCAGTTTGAGGATAAAATTAGTTTATTTTTACCCATATGCTTTGATTTTTAAAAAAAGGAAGTGTTAACTTATGGCTTTAAAATGCAACAGGCTCAATTACTTGCATTGTAGTAAAATATTCACATGTGGTCTCTCACTGTCAATCTCTCTCTTGCTCTCTCTTTTTCTCATGCTGTCATGCACACATGATGGTAGGACTGAGTTCAATTCACTTGACAGTGCTATTTTAGTAATAAGTGGAAGTACCAGTTGTGCATTACTGATGCATCATCCTCTTTGAGAAAATGGCAGACTTAATACGTTAGTAAAATTGAGAAATCAAGTTCCGGTTTTTCCTGAAGTGGTGGATTAGTGTGCAAATTTCACATGTAGTAAATAAAATCTACTAGACTGAGCACTTGTTACATCTTATTCTAGAACTTCCCTTTAACTTCAATCTTGTGTTTTTAAAAGGGCATATTATCCATAGAAAAAATATTTGTTTTCAGGGTTGTACCTCTATCCACTTTGGGTTTGTCAGCCATGATGAAGATGCCCATGTCAGTTACTTCAGTTCACAACGTCCTCATCACCGTGATGTCTTCAGCATGATCCGACAGGCCTGTATCCGCAGTCTTAGCTGTGAGGTAACTTGTTAAGCTCATAAGAGTTAGGGAACTGGATAATTTAGTTATTTTTGTGAAATATTGGTGTGTGTGTGTGTGTGTGTGTGTGTGTGTGTGTGTGTGTGTGTGTGTGTGTGTGTGCAAGCATGCATGTGTCTATATGTATGTATGTATGTATGTATGTAGCCATTAACTTGTTTCCAGTTTTGCATGTATTAAAGATGGATTCATCCTGTTGCATTTTTATTGTAGATTTATCTCCCATGAGTTATACATTTTTCTTTCATACAAAGAAGGGCTTGAGCATGAATATGACTGCACAAATTAAAAACATAGGAATAAAAACACCCATGCCATTTACTGCTTTTATGATTTTCAGTAAATTAGATGCTCAAGTAGATCAGTCAGATTACACCAAGACCGTATACTTTAATAATCTACAGTCAATGTCCTTTCTATATACTACAGACATTAATTTGCTCACATTTCACAAGTTCTTCTATAGTAAGCACATTTACAAATTCCTATTGAAGTCAGTTAATTAGTCCTATCATGAAGCAGTTATGCTAGCAAATATAGCAGTATTATTTGTGTCAATCACTCAGGTCTCTTACACATGTAGTGAAATTAGTGATGTATCATTGCATGGCAAGTACATGCTGAATCTGCTTCCCAAATTGTCCCAGGATTTTACTAAGAAAAGAGTGACTTCATCTTCATCCCAGTCAATAAACAAGACCAGTGTCTGGCAGTTAGTAGCAAACTTTTGCTCCACTTTGCTTGTCCATGATCTGGCTATTCAGCTTTAGCCATTGCTAATTATAGCTAGTATTTTCTCTCCTGATCCCTACTTCCTCTGAATTGTTTTTGTTCTTCAGATTAATATCAGTTTTATTTATAGCTAACTTATGGATTCCCCATTTTTCATAGTTCTTGACATAAGTTTTACAACTTTTTTACTGTATTACACTAACAGTGTTAGCAACAAAATCTGCTGGCAACGGAACTATTAACAAATTCCAATTTATTGTTTTGGGTTCTACTGGTCATAGCCCAGAAGACATCATGAAATGGCCTTTTCCTCCTGCATCTGGTGTTCATTAGCATAAGCTTGACCTTGCTACTGCTCCAAAACTACAGCAAGGTTGTCACCAGACTTTACAGACATGTTCATCCCAAGGTCAATTTGATCCTAAATAAAACTGGTGCCCCTTAGACATTCACTATGGCCACCATGGCAGCCATTTTGAAAATCTTATCACTACTTCTCCTGAATGGATGGTCATGTTGACATGGGATTTTCATTAAAAGACTTCTTATGATGTCTAGTTGGTTTTAATGAAAATGATGCTGATCTGACCTCCAATAACAAATCTTGTTTATGAATATGAGTTCTTAAGTCATATTGACATGGAGTTTTCACCAGAAGATTTCTTATGATATCTAGTTGGCCATAAATGTAAATGGCATCTGTTTAACTGCCGGTGAGGCCACTGTGGTGGCCACCTTGAAAATCTTGTTATTGCTACTCTGAGTGAAAAGTCAAATCAACAAGGAGTGTTCACTAGAACACTGATTATGGTATTTAGTTGGTCTAAAATGAAAATGGTGCTGATCTAACATCCAATATGGCTAGTATGCTGGCCATCTTGAAAATCATTATTTCAACTCTTTCTGAATGGAGGGTCATACTAATATGGGCTCATCACCATTGGACTTTTTATGGTATTTGGTTGTCCCTAATGGAAATGGTGCCAATCCTACAGCCACTATAGCCACCATGAAAATCTTATCACTACTTCTACTGAATGGACGGTCATAATAACATGGTATTTTCACTAAAAGACTTCTTATGATGTCTAGTTGGTTCAAATGAAAGTAGTGCCAATCTGATCAACAGTAATGGCTGACATCCACTATGGCTACCATGTTAGAAATTTTTTAATTTCTTGTTATTAGTACTCCTCCTGAATGGATGGTCACATTAACATGAGGTTTTCAACAAAAGACTTACAGTGTCTTGTTGGTCTTGACTGAAATGTGCTTTCTGATCTTACATATGACTGCCAGATGGTTGTGGCACTCAGCAGTTAAAAGAATGGCTCACAGAAATTCTCTCTGGCCAGTCAATCATCAGTGCCTTGAGGTCCTATTGATATTGAAGTGAACTGGCATCTGAAAATTTGTATCACTGTTTGGTGACCCCATTGTGGACTCTGGGATGCAGAATAGCCCTGATACCATACAAGGTGACAAATGGAGGCAATAATTATTCACACCAAGATGTGTACCATAATGATGTTCAGCTGAGTGAGAAGGTCTTGGAGTGTTTTTTAAAAAGGTGCAGTTTATATTAAAAACCTGGACTTTTTTATAAAGATTTTACCTATTTTTAGTTTTTCCTTTCTTTTGTGTGTCCGTGGGTTGGTGGTTCTTTCCGGGGTTTCCCTGGGTTCTTCCTCCACCATTAATACTGGCCGTCATGTATAGCCTATTGTGTGCTGAAAAATGGCGTTAAACCCTACAACAACAACAACAACAACAACAACAACAACTTTTGTGAGTCTTTTTGGGGGATACCTGAACTTACTCTGGCTAGTGTAGCTAAAATTGTACCGATGTGCCATTAAACCCTATACATACATGTTCCTAGGGCAATTTTGGCTACTGCTGGTGTCAGCATCACTTACATAACAGGCTAGAGTGGTCCAGCTATAGGCCTACAGGTTACATTTGTCTTGTGTATCATTTATTTTGTGGCCTGCACACTTACAAAAAAAATCATTTCTATAATTATAGTATAATTACTATAATATATATGTATGGCTCACAAACTTAACATTTTTGCTCCATATGGCCCACAGTGTTGAAGAGGTTGGGCCACCCTGTAATAGACAATACTAATAGATTTTAGTTTTTTATGCATTTTATTCTTATGAAAGTGGTTGTTTTTGCCCCGTATTTTATTTCTAAGTTTGGGTTAGAACTGCCTCAGTTTATTGTTTTTTTGGTGATTTTTTTGTTGTTGTGTTATATATATCTAATTTATGTTGTGTGCTTGACCTTTGTCCCTGATTGAGGGTAGAGTTTTGGACTACCTTACTTTTGTCATTTGTTTTAAAAAAAAAAGATATTTACTTGAATTTAAGTTCAAAGATTGACCTTCTTTACAAGTTAATGAAATTTTTCCATTATAAATCATTAGTTTTTGAGAAGATTCTGTCATAGGTCAGGTGACAGTTTGTATAAAAAGCTGTTTTGATAAATAATTATTGATTCATATTTTAAGTTTAGTCTCATTATTTTCTGTTGTATTCAGATAATTTGGAAGGAATGCTTTATTTAAATTATTCATTAGAATTACAAAGTGCTCGTTTTTTTTTTGGAATAAAGCACTAGTTTGGGATTCTTGTGAATTTATTCAGAGACATTCTGGATTATATCATTGACACATCAAGACTGTTGGTACATGAACATATTCGAGACTATTGGTACATCAGTACATTTAAGACTTTTGGTACACCAGGACATTCAAGATTATTATAGTTCATTCAGAACATTCTATACTTTTGGACTTGTGATAGATCATTTTAGATTATTATGGTTTTAATTCACAATACTGTGTCTTTTGAATTTTCACTTTAAATTATTTGTTGAATTTTACTAAACTTTTTGGTTTGTTTCTTTCTATTACTTAGTTTAAGATCATGGAGTCATAACAAGTGAAAAAAAATTTGACAAGGATTACAGGCAGTAATTCTTATTCAGTCAGAAAAATAAATAAACAATTGTCATTTGTTTTACTGACTAGCCAAGTTATATTTTTAATTGAAGCTAATAAAGGAATGAATATTAGTGTTACCAAGGTACATATACATTGTTATGAATACATAATGTGAGCAAAGATAAAAAAAATGATTTAACCACTCATAAAGATCTTATTATTGATTAATGATGCATTTCTCTCATTTTTTAAGTTCCTTAAAAATGTAATGAACAGAGTAAAACACCATTATATGTCCATGCTCATGTACTTTTTGTGCAGCTGATACAATCCATATTTTATCATGTTGCACATTCAGCAGAAACTGTTTTGACCTTTTAGTTGGAGCTAATTTTGAGTCATTTGATGATAAAAGTAGAAGTGGTTCATTTTGAATTGTGTTGTGTATTTGTTATTTGGTAGGAGGGTCTGAGTTTATTTTGTTGTTTTTAATTACCTTTGAATCTTTAGAACTTTTATCCACTCATTCTAGTGTATGTATGTATGTATGTATGTATGCATATATATATATATACACACACACACACACACACACTCTTGTATACTTGTATAATTTAGGAAAAAATTAAAGCCTGGAAGAAGGGGATGGGTCTACTTATCTGTGGGCCAAGGTCTAAACTTTAAAAATTTAAAGTTTTTTTATCTACTAGTGTTATATATTGTTATTGCAGATTGCCGAAGATGAGATTGTATGCCAAATGATACTGCATAGCACATATGATACATGCTGTCGTGTTGTCAAACAAGTATTTTTTTTCCTAACTTTACAGATAGGATAATGAAAGAAAAACAGGCATTACTATACTTGACTTGTTTTTGATAATATCCATCCACCAATCAAAAGTTATCTAAGTTTGTTTCTTCTAAAAATTTGAGGAAGTGGTTAAAACGAATAGTATTGGAAATTAAAGAGGCATTCTGCTTACAATGTGCATTTGTTATTCAAAATGCAGAAACAAATATCCACTGTGCAACAGTCTGTGGATTTTGTGTACACAAGAAGCAAGTACAGGAATGGCAGAAAAGCAAAGTGGCATTTGCCAAGTACATGCATCAGACTGCAGTCAATTTATTCCCAGAACTGGAGAAAGAACTTGGTAATTTTGTATGTGAATGTTGATAAAACAGATACATTGTCACAAGAACTGCAATTCTTATGTTGGCAGATTCATCAAAATTTATTGCATCAACCAGTTGGTGTTCACAATTTATGAAGAGGACATGGTTTCTGTCTTAGTCAGTGAACATATATCACACAAAAGGTACCTACTTAAGTCTTGGAAGAAAAAAGTCTAATTGTTTCAGAAGTTTATCGTCCATCATAGAAAGGAGTGCTTATTCAGACTATCACAAATCAGAAATATGGACGCGATGTCTGTTACCTTTGACCTTCTGAGCAACAAAACAGTCAGTGCTGTTGGTGAGAAAACTAATCTGATAAAATCAACCAGTCGTGAAAAAATACATTTCACAGTTGTTTTGGCCTGTTTAGCTTATGGTTCAAACTGCCTCATGTCATAATTTTTAAATGGAATGTGAAATGCATGGGGTTAGCACCAAGACTCAGCTAAATATGTAATGAAAAGAGTATGTAAACAATCTGCTTCATAAGAACCATCCAAGGATTTGCATGGGTTACTTTACATATTTAAATTGAAATGAGACACTTTGTTTGAAAGAACTATACAGTTCTTTTAAAATGTTTGCCTGTTTTTCATATAGGTGTGTCCAGGTAGAGAGGGACCTATTTTCTTTGGAGAAGAGCAGGGTGGTTACGTGATCAGTTACACATTTTATATCAAAGACAACCAGGCACGTGGCCTTCAGAGGTGGTACAGCATAATTGTAGTTATGATGGACAAAATCTATCTCCTTAATTCCTGGCCATTTTTAGTGCCTCATCTGCGTACAGTAATAGACCACCTGCAGACCAAAGCTCTCAAAGTGTACCAGGAGGAGCAATCCAAAGGTCCACACAGACCCAATTTAGGGTCATCCATAACCCCTTCAAATTTCATGCAGCTGAGGTCAAGAGCAGGCAATAAGCCAGCACGATCGCTGGTGGAACTGACAAGTGACAAAAACATTTTTAAGATCCTGCACAGTGCTTTTGTATGGATTCTTAAGGCCTGTGGCAACAGGATATCAGAGACCTTGTTAGAAGGACCTCCAACAGAGGATTCTATAATTGATATGGAAAAACAAGAAGGTAAGACAGTATCTTACAGCTTATTTTGGCACTGTTGCAATGTATTGGTAAATGAGACCTTGTTACAATGATCCTAGAGGTCTGGTAGACAGATCATTGACATGGAAAAACAAAGGGTAAGACAAGGAAAATAATTTGAACTCAATAATTGTAGTTATATATCAGATACCCTGAGCTCATTTTGTAAATGTCTTCCATTTGAGGTAAGAAAGTCACCTGTTCATTTTTTATTTAAAAGGTCAAAGTTCAGGGTCACAGTGACTTAAGAAGATAAAGATTTTTTTCATAATATCTTGAGTTCTGTATCACCTGCATTGACCAAACTTGTGGATGGCTTGCATTTAGGACAAGGAATATGCTAATTCATTTTGGGGTCAAAAGTTTGAAGGACAAGGTGACTTGGACTAAAAGAAGAAAAAATGATTTCTGTAAGTTCTGTACAACATGTATTGATTAAACTTTCGTCTGGCTTGCATGTGTTAAAGGAAAACACCCGTTTATTTTGGGGTTAAAAGGTCAGTGGCCAAGGACAGATTAAAAAAATAAGGTTTTAGCAAAATACCTCACTAAAGTCCTATCCCACAAACTATAATTAGATATTTTGTATGGGTTGCATATGAGAATAGAAGCATTTATCAGTGTTTTGGGTTGAATAGGTATCAGGTCAAAGTCATCCAGATAGAACAAAGAAAGATTATTTCTACAAAAAATTTGGGTTCTGTGTTTTGTATCTTAACCAAATGTTGTGTGTGGTTTGCATTTTAAGATAAGGAAGACACCTATTCATAAGGTAAAGTATCTGACCAATGATATAGGGTTTTACATAAATAATGATTAACAGTATATCTGCCACATGGTGATTATATGATGTACCATTTAGGGTACACCTGTTTTTTTATTGACTAATTGATTGAAGGTTTTCCTTTTAGAAAGTCATTGTTCTCACAGATTTTGAACTATAAACTGAAGGGTGGTTTTCAATTTTACAAACAGAATAACATTTTATCAGGTGTTTTTCTTGATCACATTTTGTTAGGGAAGATATACATCATCAAAATCCATATTTAACTCAACAGCATAAAACCAAAATATATAGAGAATATTTTCTTTTCCTATGTTTATACTGGATAAATTTCATTGTGTGGTCCTGAAAACATCATATTTTAACAAGAGGTGAAGCCATGAGTTAAATTATATAGATTTTGGTACCTCAAGATGAAACATAGTATATCTGGTATTACTGTAGGAATAGAAAGTTTTTATTACATATCAAACTTGCTTCAGAATCAAAGTTCTGAAGATTGAACTCACTGTTTGGCACAACACACTCACCACCACCTCCTTTTTGTAAAGTCATCTCACTTCCATAACCTGATCATATAAATATATGTGACTTGAGAAAGTGGTAGGATTGTCATGACCTAATCTGATGCAGTAAATTACTTTTTTGTCATTTTGTAAACTATTTAACCCTATCTGAAAACAGTACAAGTCTGACTGAGCAATGCATCACAGTGGGTTTGTTGTTGTTGTCAAGGCAGTAAGGGGAAATAACTTAAGAGAGACATGAATGGTGTCTGGTTGCATTTCTTTATCAAAGATTAATTTCCATGTCTGTAACATAAGGAAGTTTCTGTTTAATTTTTCAAGCTCACAAAATACTCTTTATTCTTGCAGATACAACTTTTGTAGGCACACACAATTAAGCACTGCATGGCATGATGGGAAATTGATACATTTAGATGTGAAAATATAAGGGTATATTTTTCACATGTGAAAATATAGGAATGAAAATAATATGAAATTATTTGACCAACAAGTTTCTATATTTCACACTTAAGTATATAATAAATCAGGGCATTTGTACAAGATTTAAACTATATGACAGCTGGAAGCATGATTGCATAACATTATAGAGTTGTCTGATCAATTTGTAATTGTGTGAAGCAACAATTATAGTGTGGACCCTGTCAATTCAGTTTTGTACCCAATGTCTGGGAATTATTTCTTTTATGCAAAACTTACAGATTTCAAATCATAGGCTGCAATGTTTACATGTGTAAGTGGCTTAGTTCACCAATAGTTCATTGCCTGTAAACATTTTCAAAATTGGTATTATTGATTCTTTCATCATTTATATATTTGCAATAGTGCAAAACAATATAATGATAAACATAAGATTGTTTTAACTAAATTGCCAGATATACTCAATATAGACATGTCTTACAAGAATAATATTGTTGTAATATTGGTAAAAGATGTACAGTAAATGAAATATTCACCTGTTAAATGAGGTACAGCATGCATGTTGTTAGTAGCTAACATGCAGATTGGAGAAAAGTTGAATTTAAAATTGGTTTGATTCAGCAGTCGCATTTCAGTATGCATGTTTAAAAAAACTTTAGTAAACATTGCAGCCTTATTCAAAACATACCTTCTACCATTCATGCAGAACTTTTGCAATTAGGGAAGAAAGTCGATGTCATTGGTGAAAGTAATGTGAAATCCATGAGTAATATACATGATAATGCAGTGACATGATGCAGACTCTCTTGCAAGTAAAAACATATATTATATACAACATGCAGGTTGTCCACCACTACATTGGTTACAGTATGGTAATCTGAACAGTAATGGGTTATGCTTGAAATTTATTGCATTCAGATATGTAGGGCCTATAAGATGTCAGTACTTTGACTGTAAGATAGAAAATAAGATTAGTCTTGCCATTATTATTGTTGTTATTGTTATTATTATTATTATGATTATTATTATAATTATTATTATATACGCTGTTATTTATTAAAAATTTCTTCAGTTTTTGATTTTTTTTTACTGTTATCTGAATACTTATTATTTTGATTGCACATACAAGTTAGTTGTTCTGCTTGTATTTAAAAGTAATAATAATAATAATAATAACAATAACAACAATAATAATAATAATAATAAGAAGAAGAAGAAGAAGAATAAGAATAATCATCATCATCGTCATCATAATGCCTGAATTATTTATATATGTTAGTTACTGATATCTTATGCACCAACCTAATTGGACTTGAACAAATTTACAAGGTAAAGCCAATTTTATTAAGACAGTGGGAAAAAAAAACTGTTGTAGAAGAAAAGTTCAACATGTAAAAAGATAAAAGGAAACAATTTCAAGATCCAAAAATAAAAATTGGGAATAATTCCGATTAGGTTGGATCCAGAATATAAATAAATATGAACTGACAAACTATGTTACTATTTGCCACCAACTTGGAGTAGTGTTTGATGGATGCTAACAAGTTCAAATGGCAAAAGCACACATCTCTGGAATTTAATACTTGGTTAATGACAAGAGTTTTTTTTGTCCCTATGATGTTATAAATTTGTGTGATTTTGTCACTCTTACTTTTTGCTAATATCAGAAACTGAGGAGGGGTTTGTGAAGCTGTTCAGCAAAAAGCTGGATCTAGAGGAGGAAGTTGACATTGAAGACGCTGAAGAGGTTACTGCCGTCATGATAACTGAGATACCACAGGAAAATGAGGTTCCAGACACACCAGACATGGGTCCTGTGTTCACCAGCATCAGACATCTTATGAAGGCAAGTTCCTTAGTGATAGTCTGGCTTTTTAACAGACAGTAGAGTTAGTTATTAACTGTATCATTTATTCAATGCTTAAGAGTGAAATACTTAAACATTTTGGTGAAATATAAATGGAAACTTGTCAACTTGAAGGTAGACCTGCCATCCCTAACAAGACCATCTCAGTAAGTAAGTTTGACCAGTTTTTAGTAATGTGTAACTGCTGTTGTAAAGCTGGAAAACGTGAAATTTAAAATGTTCAGAATTCAAAACTGAAGCAGCGATGGTAAACATTATGTTCAACTGAAAAGTTTGCAAAGTACACATTGACCTTATTTACCTCCAATACAGTTGCTCAGATTTCAGTTCCGAACCCTATGCAACTCAGTGACATAATTCTTGGCAATGTTTTTCGATTTCACATGATGGCAATCATATCTTCTGCCATTAGACATACTCAAATCGACATGTTATGTCAAATAAATGTAATTGTGTCCCTCCCTGCTTTATTCATAAGAATCTGAATATTGCTTTTGATTCTTCTGTACTGATTATTAACACTTTTTAAGAGGCTTATTTTCCATTTGGTCTTCAACACAAATCGTTTGTTGGACCCCATTTTTAAAATTTCTATAACCAACAATTGAATCATGAAGGTGCTTTGCATGAAATAATTTGTGCATTTTAAAGCATCTGAGGTACTACAGTAAAGTTAATCTGGTTCCCTGATTAACTCCACTAGATCTTATCTGAAACATGGATCAAACCAAACACAGAAGAGTCAGTTATCCATATTTTACTGCAACACTCTTATATCCATAGTTTTTTCTTTTTAGGGTCATTTTTGTAAAACTTACAACAAAATTGCAAGGGTTGGCAGTTATGCTTGTAGGCATAAGTTATTTTTAAAAGATGTATTGCTCATCACATTTCATATCTTTGTGCAGATCAGGTTGTCAACATTGTTAGCCTTTGCTTAATTTAACTTGTTTGTTTGGTTGATTCAGTAGACTATTTTTTACAATATCCAAAATGTAATTTGTTGTCCCAATCCTTTGATCTCAATAATCACTTCTATTTTTATGATAAGCATATTGATGTCAGTAAAGTCGATTTGGACATAAAAAGGGTTGGGTGGAGGAAGGGGATTTGAAGGGGGAGTTTAATGTTTTCTGAGCTTTAAATGGGGAGCAGGATTGGTTTATAGCAAAAAAGACAGTTTTCTTTTCCTGTCTCAGAACTGTATATATCTTATTGTGTTGTTCAGCAGTAAAAAACTAAATATATTAGGACATTTTTCACCACTTATTAAAATATGCTATGTGCCACACAGTAAAATGTTTCTAGTATGGACAGATGGGATAGTCTGTTCCCAATTGTCTGTCCATCCCTTAGCACAAGTTTGTTATCACTTCTACCCCTATGCTACTTGGAGGATTACCATGAAACTTTATACACACTTTCATCTGAAAGTTTCATTGGTCCTAAATTAGCAGATATCTGTGATGGCTGATATCTCCAGTTCATTTTGTAAACAAAGAATAATTGATTTAACAGATAGATGGACACATAGGCTGGTTGATTTATTTACAGACACATAATTAGGTGATTCGATTTCAGGTTCTTGGTGCTAAACAGTTCCATGTGCTAGCCCATCACACAATCATTGGAAACCAGATTATTGTCAGAGGTGCGGAGAGAGGGCTTGTCAGATCTGTTCTCAATGTTCTCAAGGTATTCACATTCACCCAGCCTTGTAGTAGCAAATCACTAGACCATATAGTTGCAGATCACCAGGCACTGTAGTCACAAATAATCCTGTTGTCACAATCACTAAGCCCTATAGTCACAAATTACTAGGAACTTTTGTCACAGTCACCAAGCATGGTATTCACAAATCACCAGGCCCTATTTTTACAGATCATTAGGTCCTACTGTCACAATCATCATGTCCTATACAGGGTCTCTGTGATGTAATAATTTGTTTAAAAATACTCATTTTTAAATTTGGAGTAAGTAAAATTTTTAAGCAGCTGGGTCCTCAGTATACAAGCCTTTTTCCAGCAGACTTCTGTTTTGTTGGCTCTTTTCTAAAACAAGCATTGTGTAATGTCTGGGATATCAAACAGAGTCCAGGTGATTGCAAAGGAATTAGGTGAAGTTGCATTGGCCAGATCTTAATAGATAAGAGATGAAGACACCAGGTCTTGCTAATTGTTTGTTGATGCCTTGCTTGAATAAGTATCGTTAAGCATACTTTAATCTATGGTACTTCATATTATTCTGCAATGTTTGGAACACTTGGATTTTACTGTTTACCATCTCTAGAAAACTATTTATTTGAAATGGTTTGAAGCCAGTCAAAAAATTAATGTAGAAAGAAACTTATTCACTTTCTTGATTCATTCTTGCTGCACACATAATTAAACAATCAGGTGGATTGTTATAGTTGTAACATCAAAATCAGGATTGTCATTGTTCTCAACTACCTTAGTTCTTCATTCTTTTATGATAATAATACTATTTTTTTAATGAGGAATGAGCATTAGGAATTTGAAGACATTTATATTTTTGATTAAACAATACACACATAATGCCTGAATTACTGCTAAAAAGGTTTCGTTATTGGGACTCCTACTTTGGGGACTGGGACTCCAACTTTTTTCAAGGAAGGAATCCTCGACTACAACTTTCAAAATCCTTCGGAGAACCCAGTTTTAGTAACAAATCACAAAGCCCTATAGTCACAGAAAGTGAACTCAGGTGAAAAACTTAAAAATGAATCTGATTTGTATTTGTTAAACATATACATTCAGAGAAGAAAGTCTAAGTCCAACAAATGAAGAAAATGTAGAAAATTTTAAAAGTTGCATAATGGTCTGAAATTCTAGTCATCTATATATGCATACGGACACTCATACCAAATTTTATTTCTTTATCTTAAATGATTCTTTTTGGCAAAATTAACCATCAGGGTTTTTCTCTAAAATGTTAAAATATGTTTGAAGGTCACCAGCCATACTCCAACATTTTTCTTTTTACATCAGATTTGCATTACATGATTAAAAGTAGTTAAGACTCGCACAAAAAGAACAAAAAACTTATCAAGTGTAAAAAAGAAATATTAATTAAATTACTCGAATTAGAAGTATACAACGCTATTACTTCCCATTAGCTACGATTACCCACTGATAGAGGATGCCAGCCGGAAATGACGTACATTTATCCCCACAAGACAAAGTACATGCTTCTTGTTGTCGAAAAATAAAACACAATAAACTATGGATAGGGAATATTTAGATGAAATTGCTGAAAACTAATTTACTGTTCAGCCTTATATCAATATGTGTGCACAATGCACTAGATTGTGTTGATTTCAAAACTGTTCGATTGTTTCAATTTATTTTGAAAATTCCTGTTAATACAGGTAAAAAGGAATCAATGCTGGCTTCCCTATGTTGGCTGACTTTATAAAAATAAAAATAAATCGGCACACTTAAAAGAATCCAGAGGAACCAAACTTGGCTTCCTTATGTCAGCTGACTTCATAAGAAAAAATTGGCACACTTAAAAGATACCAGAGTCAGTTTCTGGGGTTGGTTTGCTTTGTAATAAAATAACCTTTGTATTTGATATCCTGTCTGTAAGTTTAAGCAAGGAGTTTATTGCTCGCTGCCAGTTGTTTTTATTCCTCACCTGGGCTTCTGTTTGTTTGCCATATATAATCATAATTGATGTTTGCAGGGCAAATAGTATACACAACAATAACTAGCTTTAATAATACTTTTGTAACCCATGCTAGTGAAAAGATTATCATTTGCACTCACAGTGAATGTATTTTAAAATAAATGATCTTTATTTGTGAGATATTGTCATATAGTTAACCTGGATACAATACAATCTTGGTCAGTTTGCACCTTGTAACTTATCATGTGTGAATGGCAGGTGCCTTCAAGCAGTCGGTTGATATTTTTGTCTCTTTTGTGATTTTGTTATTTGACATAAGCGATACACACTACAGTAAGGATGCATACGCAAGCTGGCATCCGCTACATATACGGAGTTCTTGGATATATTTTTTTCTTTAATAAATTTCGCATGATGAAAAAAGAAGGAATAAATGATAACAATGCAAGGTTAGTTTCTTTCATTTTATTTTCAAGTAAGTGTATGTTTATCAATTGTTTTTGTACCATGGGGGGGGGGGACAAATTTAACACAAAATTATTTCCTTATTTGTATGGAATAATGGAGCAAATATGATTGGCGATATTGACTAGTAATGACAAGTTTTTAATTTACGCATGCACACACTAAGACAACTTGAAAATTAAAACAAACAATAAAATTAACTGGTCAGAGCTTCATATTGCAGCAACTAAACACTGACAAAATGCTCAACATTATTCTCTCTCTCTCTTTAATGTGTAATTGAGTGTGTATTATATGCAGCAGCATTACAACCTGAAGCCTAAAATTAAATATATTTGTTATAATATCTTATGTACACTATCCTTAGAAAAATGTATACGTATTCTGTAGAATATTATCTGTTAAGTATTATTGTTTTATAAATCAATATTGATAATTTGACTGGAAGACTTAAATTGAGAATCTTGTTGTGCAGATGCATATATTTTTTTTAGCATAAAAATGTATATAAATATTTTAATTAGAACAAGCAAGATGTCAGTTTGTGTTTTCTCTCATATATATGTACGTTACGAAGTACGATTATTTTCTTTGAAAGAATATCAAGACAGTTTGTTTAAATTTAGTTTTTTTTCCTAAAACCTATCTTACGTAGTATCCATTTGTCGTTTGAAGAAAGAGAACTTGTTCAAACTATTGTTAAGTCAGGCCGAATTGTCCTTGGGCCAAATTGAATATTATCCAGCATAAATGATACAACTTTCCCATCCCTCACCCTATTCGATCCCACAGCTTGAATCCACTGTTTTTCTGGTGAACAGGGTCTTTCAGAAAAAGAAATAACCATTTTTCCCATCGTCACTCTTTTGGTTACATCCATATGCAACACAGTGCACCATATTTGCTGTACAAAAGCACGATTGTAAATATATCACATAGACATTTACGTGGGGAAATTAAACACTGGAATGGCTAGGTTGAATAGAAGGGATAAATGTATGTCATTTCCGTTTTTGGCACATGGAAACTACCGATTGTTTACGGAGATTGCCGAATAATTTTTTCATTTAAAAGAGTTGGTTTTAAAGTCTAATTAAACATTTTTATGGTGTGTATACATAATAAATGCATTTTGTTTATGACTATAGTAATATCACACGTTTGTACAGTATAGGTGGCCAGTGACCTTTAAATATTTGAAGACATTTTTGAATTAAAAAAACCGCTGTAATTGTCAGAAAATCTAATCAATTCATCTAAATATGATTACAGATACACCTTTCTAATTTCGTTTGTCTGACAGAAGTACTTTTAACTGACTCATGCAAAGAAGGCAAACAAGGTATTTGTCAAAAAAGTCCAAAAGTTTAGAAATTGAGAAATTTAAAATTTCTTGTAATGCCTTTAAAATCAAATCAGGTATCAACATGCAACTGCAATGAAGCATTTAAATTTCAGGGTTCTAAGTTTAGTAGTTTTTGTGGTTATCATGTTTAAAAAAAACCTTATGTTTATTCTGTATGGCTGTATGAATAAACGACCACAAAATCAGTATCAAGTTGGCAAGCACAATTTATTGTTGAAATTTGCATGTATATAATCAAACAGTTTGATGGCTCTTACCTCACTCATGGAAATTAAAACATGTGATATTTTAGCATAAGTTCACTTTTAGTGCTCAAATAGTTTTTTTCACTACAGAGCCAGGCATTGTCTGCAATATGAATACATGGTCTGTTTTTGTTAAACAGCAATTCTTTTCCATCAGAAGCATCCAAGAAGCCTGATTTTTAAATAATGTGACAAACAGGTTCAAGTGCGACTAACTTGAAACTATTTTCATTAATGGCTTGATGTCAAAGAATAGTCAGATATTGTGAATTTTTAAAAAATTTTGTAGAGTTAAATTTTCACGGTTTTGAAACAAAAATGAAATTTGTCAATACTTAATTTTAGAGATTGGGGAAAGGGTTTCCAGAGAAGTATCACTGTGGTGTACCATCTTTAAATTAATGAGCTGCAGCAAGCATGAAATGCATAAAATCTGGTACCATACATACTCACATATGATTCCAACTGCAAACTGCACAGACCCAGATCTGCTGTTGTATAATGTGCTGGCAGATATGGGTTTATGCATATTGTTAGGAGTAATCAGTAGAACAAACAGCATAGACCCTGATCTGCAGGAGCATTATGATATGGCAGATCAGAATTTTTGTTGTTTGCAATTTGACTTGGCTTATAGGCAAGTATATATGGTACCACATGAGAAAACTGAATTGATAGTACTGGTAGCTGGAAGAATGATATGTTAATTGACCTCTCAGATTTGCATGGCTGTTTACTTGGAAGTAAAGGTACACCTCAAGGCTATATACATGTACTGGAAGTGGGAATCTTAATTTGTTAGATATTTCATGTGCACTGTGAAGACTTGATGCACATTCCTTCACTGGATCAAGAGATATAGCTATTTAATTACTACCAATATGTTTGTTAACAGCCTGATACATATGTACAAGTCATTTAATTTTTAAGTTATTGCCCACTTAAAGCCAGGCACTCCAATCAATGCAATGAATAATTTTGCTCATATTTGGTTAACCCTCTGCTGGCAAAGCTGATCCCTTCCTTTAGGCCATTTTGGATCTGAACTGCACCAAGGCCGTGTTGGCTGGTATCTGTGTGCAGCTTGAAAGGTTGCCCAATATCAGTGTAGTTTAGAATAGGTGGTGAAGAGAGGGCACTTCTGACCCATTTGGTTGGACAAACTCATTTGCGACAATTTAACTTTTTCATTAAGATGCAGTTAGGTGACATTTACACCTATCTGGGTGATTAAATTATCCAGTAGGTCATTGGAATGTTGTGCAGCTGAGAGTTCAGGTTTTTTTCCTCCATTTTCCTACCAGATTATAAGTATTATGATACCTGGTAGGTTGTTTAACCTAAGTCCAATGTTTTCCAATATTTGGATGAGAATACATCTTCTCACCCATGCAGCAGAGAAATCTAGCTATTTTGCTAACCTTACTTTTCTTATCTCAGTTTGTCTTCATCAGATCATCCCAGTCATGGTGTCCATGCGCTAGGAACTACTTTTTAAAAAGAAGTAACCCTTGTTGTCTTCTACTGTGCCTGACAAAGTTGTTATAAAATCAAACAACAACAACAATAGCAGATACATGTAACAAAACAAAAGAACTTCGCTCAATAAACAACTCTTATCACCAACTTTGATAACACAATACAAAACAATTTGAGAGAGACACACGCACATGAAGTTAAACTATTTGGTATTATGCATGAAGCATTAAAAACGAATTAGGTGCTTTTAGCTACATTTAATGATGCTGACCTAAACATTTACTGAGTTACAGATAGGAAAAATTTGTGATACTATGTGGAATGAAATATGGAAACTAATAAAAAACATTGTTTCAGACAAAGAGGGTATACTCATCACTGGCTACAAAAATCCACATTCTCTCAAGAGCTACTGCAAAGCTGGCAGGAACCAGAAATATGTCTTCTTTTTCAAATACCCCCAATCAGCCCAAGTTGAATAAAACATAATAAACATAATAATGGAATTGCAAATCAAATCTCATGCACTTACCAATCAGAGTGGTTCACTCATCAGTCCACATGCTATTCCAAAAGATTTCCATGTAGCGTATCATTGAAGTAGTAATCACAACACTTACCATATTTCCATGACAGAAAATATAAATTTCCTAAACAAATCATGAATTAGAAATCTCATCACAGTCATTACACACTTTGTTAGAGCTGTGTATTTATCAAACCATTGGCTACTTTAGAACAATTACAAATTAGAACCAGTGAAAGTTACAAGTTACCCTTACAAAATATATTAATTATTTATTGTTATTTTCTTATGACATCCATTGATTGAATGTGATCATACAGTAATATATCAAAGGTTTTATGTTTCTATTTTCTCTTGTGTAGAACTTGTGTTCTTAGAGTCTACTGGTCACCCCCACTGCCCTCATTAACATATTTGCATTAATGCACGTTTACTGACAATAGCACATGGCTTGAGACACTCGTTATGCAATATTTACAACATGTAACAATTATAATGGTGTTTTTTCTTTCTTTTTTTTTCTTTTTTTTCTTCTTTTCTAAGAGCGGCATATATAGCTAGGTTCTATTAGATAATTATACAGATTTCCATACAACAGTACAAGACCTGATCTGTATAAAAAGAGAGAGGCATGATTTTTATATATATATATATATATATATATATATATATATATATATATATATATGCTAGCTATATTGCAACAAAAATGCAGGGTTATTTTAATTGGAATGGAAAATGTTGGGTGAGAAAAATAATCAGTGTTGATGTCAGTACCAAGACAAGGAATTCCCAATTGTGGGGTTACATTATTTGTCTCCCCATGAGGCAGAGCCTTGTGGGGAGACAAATAATGTAATGCCTTGACTGGGATTTCCTTGTCTCATTACAAACCCCAGCATAGATTCTGTTGTTCTCTGTAATATAGAAGGATTTGTAGCATTTTAAGTTGTTTGTTCTTAGATTTGCAAAAGAAGAGTGGGATGGGAGTAGTCTCCAAAATGGAGTTTCTTTTCTAACAATAATAAATCTTAGATTGCATGCATTATATGCAGATTTTAGTCCTGGGATAGTTTTTTTCAATGTTTTTGTACTGTTTGCACCTGAGTTATTTAGCACTGTCGGCTGTATGTATTTGTGGATTGTTTAATAACAGACATCATACATTATATACACCATAAGTTCAGTGCAGTACAGCATTCACTTTATACACTATAAGTTAAGTGCATTAACAAAAAAGATCATGTTTTGAGGTTAAAAGTCAAAGTCAATGGAGCAAGATATTTTTAAGCAGGGAGACATTTAGTATTTGATGTCAATATTGCAGGATCTTGTTCCCAAAGGCTGCTGCAGAATGATACCTTACAGTAAAACCTATGAAGAGTCATGGAGATGTAACTTCCTTGGCCTGGCACCAGATATCAGTATCCCTAGCCACGTGAATGCTCATGATGTATTCTTAATGATGGACATAATTCAGTCATCCAGTTCAGAAGAATATCCACCATCTCTTGACATCCTTGCTAACTACAAATTCAAGTTCAGCACACCAGCTATTTTACCTGAGAAAGGTATTTGTGTACAGATCTAGTCTGGATTTTGTTTAAGCATTACTAAACCTCTGACAAGTTTTCAGAAAAGAGAAAAATAATGTACATGTATAGTCAAAAAACAGAAAAGAGAAAAATATAGTACATATACAATAAAAATACAGAACAAGAGGCATAAGCGGGTGTAACAACACTCACCTGGCTTACATAACTTAACAGGTGACCATTTCAGTAAGCAGGTTTATGTAGTATTTAAGAACTAAACCAACATAATCCATTTCGCAAACTTTATATCCTGTTGATTTTAGCTATTTTACTTTATCCTGATAATAAATTATTTCTAAAGATAAAGGTATAAATCATATGCATGGTCTCTTGCGCATTATCAGACTTATCCAAGATCTTAATATGGACGTATTTAGCAAAATTTGACAGAAATTGGATGAAAAATATACAGTAGTCTCTAGATCTAGAGAGGTAACACCAATCAGATGCAAGGTATCTTATCAAAATGTGCAGATCTTTATTACATAACCTGTCTGTGACAATGATGATATAGCAGGGAGAGGCAAAATCAGATTGGAATTTGGTCTTCATAGTGGCAAAAAGCTTAGCCAGTCAGATAAAGAATTATCTCATTAATATGCACATACTATTGGAGATCTCAAACAATGAATTAAATTTATTGTCCATCCCTATGACAACCATAAGTCTAGTGCTTGCCATGGTTTGTCAGTATTTTAAAGCAGATTCTTACCACTGTTTTTAAAATATTGCTATGGCAACATTAAAGGAGTATGCTAACAAAATAGTGTGCAGGAAATATTTCCATGATTATGTTAATGGACAAACAGATGAAGATATTTGAATGGAATTGGGAATATTAAAGGAAATATACTGGATCTGGTGAAAACATTTACTTTGTGTCAGTGTTTGGAAGACTTCATATGAAGTGTAGGATGGAAAAATGATAAAATTATACTTTTTTTACAAATGTTTGCTTTAATACAGTTCTGATTCATATTTATTAAGCATTAAAAAGTGACTTATACTGGCTCATTCAGTAAAGTTTCAGATCTAAGATCTTGTGCTAAGCTTTAAAGTGAAATAAAATTAAAAAATTCCAAAAAATGGATATTTTTTAGATTTTGCACTTGTTCTACACTTTTGTTGGATTAAGAAGTGGAGGCAAGTCTCTTTCCATGTGCTCACTACCACTAGTTGTTGTCTCCATTCATTCTAGTTTGAAATAGGGCCTAGTAAAGAAACTGGTCCCAGGAAGAGGATTGTTCATCACCACCCACCTTTGTCAGATTTTACCTTCCTATTCACAAAAAGAAGCTTGTCAATGCTATCAGAGTCAAGAGATGATCTCAGTTTTGTTACAGTACCACCAGCAGTAGAGAAAAGTCGCTAAGATGGAATCAGTGTGCTGGGAATGTATAGGAGTCTTCTTGCAAGTTTTGACAATATGGGCAAATTTTGCGAGTTAATGTTCCAGTAAGCAATATCTTACTCTTGGTTGAAATTTGCTTCTCAGATTCAGTTTCAGCCTAAATTGGGAACTGAAACACAACAATCATCTTTCTCAAAATAATCCCCTAAGAAGAAAGCCATATCATCCTCCTTCAGTCTTCTTCTTGAACAAGGAAATTTACCCCTTGTCTGGTTAGTCTGATTACTTTCAGTAGTTGGTATGGTGTTTGTGACAATCTTTGAGGGAGTAAATGTTGCACGAAGGATAACCATTTGTTTGGCAGCAAACAGGATGGCCTTTGGGACAGTTTTTTTCTCTTTGGCTGAAAAAGGGAGAGATTTATATCTGGGGTCAAGAAAAATGGTGCACATCATTGCAATGTTGTCTCTGAACATCACTGTGAACATCACTGTGAACATCACTGTGAACATCACTGTCAAAGCTTGTTTCTGAACTGGATATCACAAAACGTATGTCATTTGAGTGCAGCAACAACTGAGATATCTGTGTCTGATTCATTCAGGTGTCAAGAACACAGATTCAGAAGTATTGGATACACCCCACTCAGTGTATGATACTCAGAACACATTATCTTTGTGGCCATATAGAGGGGTTTTAACAATGGAACCATGAAATCCATTATCTACCATCGACACATCAAGGATATGAATATCTGCTGTTATAGTAGCCTTTGTATCATGTATAGTACAGTTGAAGCAGGTGTTAAAAGATATCATCCATGGAATTCCACATTGTTATCAGTTATAAGTTGGTTTGTGGGCAAGTTCATTCGTTTTTGTCTGGCACTGAACTGGTTAGAGGCCAGGACTGATTAATGAAAATGTTCCACTAAATGCTTTACTGCTGCAGTAATATAAGGTAAAACAGGAACAGCATTAAATGCACTATGGATGAATAACTGATGTGTGTGACTCTAACATTTAACATGAGGGTATTTTAGGGTCTCTGCACAGACCATCATACTTGATGCATTAGTGCACCAACTTAATTGTGCTTTTTTCCAAATTCTGCACAAGCTTTATAATATCAGTTGTGATATTAATGCCAGTGTGTTTATCATCCAACTCTTGTGTTGCAAGTACATTATTCTGTAAATTACAGAATTTGTCTGTGTAGTGCATCATCAATGTCAGGAAACCTTCAGTGGCATGACTTATCCATAAATAAGTGATAAATTTTATGCCACATTGATGTTGAATGTCTTGTATCAGAGTATCTTTCTTGTATTCATCAAGAGAAGAAATATATTTTGAAATGGGTGGGCATTTCAGTACATTATAAGATGGATTTAATTTGTGGCAGAAACTTTTGAAACAATCCACATCAATAGTACTTAATGGTCTTAAATCTAGGGCACACGTTGAAGTGAATTTGGCTTTGAATATGATCCGTTTATCATGAGACACAACAAGGGATTAGTAAGCTATTATTGTTATCTGTTTAGATGTAGGTGTCTTTGAAGAATTAGATGTTGATTGAGATATTTTGGCAGGTGACACACATTTAAACTTGAGATGATTTGCCATACTGCCAGTACTTCCCCCACTGTATGAGAGCTCATGTTGGCACATATTGCATTTAACCTTTTTCTTTTTCCCATCACCTGACTCAGAAAAGCAATTCCACACTTAAGAATGTCTTGAAGTATTTCTCATAGCTGTCAAATACAAAGTGTAGATCTCTCATCGCATGTATATATGGGATGTTTTCTGTGTCACTGACAGCTAGGCATGCCAATTTTGTTTACACAATTACAGATTTTGTAAACATTTACAGGCAGGAAACATTGCAGCCTTATCCATTAGTAACAAGCAATTGTTGATGGCCAGTCTTTGCATGATGGATGCAAGGGCATACTATAATCCCACCTGGTCGTAGCTTAAAAACTGCTAAACCCTGCTAATAAAATTATAATCCCTGTGTTGATAGATGTATATTTTGGACCCCATCTTTCAAACTATGATATGACATAATTTTAAAATTACATTTGCTAAATGAACTACCATTTTTAGTGTGATATCACTGTCTGAGGGTGAAATGTCCTCAATTGCCTTTTAAAATGTAGTTTAGATTTTGAGATATACTGACCATTGATAAGAGAATGAGTTCTCCAAAACTTTATTAAAACTAGTACAGTAAAATGTCAATTATCCAGACACACCAGGGACAATAATTTTGTCTCGAAAACTGGTCTTTTGAATAATATAATCTATTTAAGGTTTTTAATTTTTAGGGGACATGGTGGGAGTTAGTGGTGAAATGATTAAGCATTATATTGATGTATTGATACTTTTTTCATATTGATACAAGAAGTGAAGAATCAATACTAAACAATATTTACCCTATACAAGTTACTCAAATCTTCAGCTGTCATGAATAATTATCAGTTGTTTGCCCTTTAATTCTTTGAACTGAAAATTCATTTGAGAAAATGGTAGCAGAATTATTGACAACATCTACTCGTCTTCTACAAATTAACAAGAAAGCTAACTTGCTTTGTTTGAAATATGCCCCCATATCCCATCCCCACCAATTCCTTGCTGATTATTTTATCCCCTCAGCATGTTCAACCAGTGAAACCATATATCAGCATCCAGAACACATTCCAGATTTATATGCCATGCCTGATTTATGTACTTTACTGATCATTTAATAATCATATTATGCAATGTTTCTCTGTTGCTTCACATCATGCTACTTGCATCAAAATTGAGGGCTACACTTCCCATGTATCACTCAGAGAAATATGTCACATTTCATTCTAACTGGTGGTTATTGTTTGTTCAAGTCCTGAGTAAAAAATATCCACCAAATAGAACTGTGGCATATTCACTGTTTCATGCACTGGAAGTATTGGCATCCAAACTACTGGTAGGTTCATTTTGATATAAAGTCACGGAGAAACTTAACACAAAAGTGACCATTAAATGAACTGTAAAGTACAGAAATCATGCACGGGGAACAAGTTTATAATGTCTCTTTTGAAAGTGATATATGTAATCAGTGACTGAATGTGTCAATGAGATTTATAAAATTGTGTACAGAATTGGCAAGGGCCAGATTCCAAACAGCACAAGTTAAATTTGTGGAACATCAGTGGGTGTTGTCAGCAGTTTCCTTTGTCACTGGCAGAAATTAGTGTCTGTGGGTGTTGTCAGCAGTTTCCTTTTTCACTGGCAGAAATTAGTGTCTGTGGGTAGCCTAGAGGTCTAGTGTGCTTGCCTTTACCAATCACTGTCATCTTATCTCAGACCATGTGGGTTCCAGTCTCAGCTTGGTCAGTGTGGGTATGTGAGAAAGCTTGTCAGTAGCTTCAGTATTTCTTACTAGTCCTTTTGCAGGTTCTTCCTCCACCAGTTTTACTGACCACCATGTATACTCTGTCTTGCACTGAGAAATGGCATTAAACCCAAGACAACAAGAACAACAACAAGAACAACAGTTTTTGTGGCCATAGTAGTTTTGCATCTGCAGGAGTATAGTGTGAATTGGTTTTTAGTTATGCCCACTCCCACTTTTAGACATGCTCTGATAAGATTTTCTTTGCATGAGGAAATTGTACTTACTGTATTGACTTCCAAATTTAAGTGAAGATGTGAAATTGGTAATAAGGTATTTTAGAAACATTCATTCAGTGCCAAGCAAAGGTCATGGTGACCAAGGTGAGTCCTGCATCTGATCAGTGGAGCAGCCCAAAATGTCCTAAAAGGATGAATAAGACCCACTGACACCTAACATTTAGTCTTTTTTTAAGTACTGTTTCTATCTTGTCTGTCTCTAATATGCTTACTAGAAATACAACCTGTGTATCAACACATAAATGACATCACCCCACCATTGACAGAACTTCTTAAGATGAAAAGACTGAAATTTGGTATGTGTTTTGATAATGCATTGTATCGTAGGTTGTGTATTGTGAATCATATTGATATGCAGCAGGGATATATCATTTCATCTCCATTGGGAGCCTATAGAAGTGAAGTCTCGATGATTTACATTTTACTATAGTATATTAAATACACGTCAAGTGAAGGCATTAAATTGTATCTGAGGTGGAAAAAAGCTGAGTACTTATGCAGTAAACATTGAGATAGAATAGATATCAACCAACCCTGCCATGGATGGATATGAATCCAGGATTATAAAAGGTCAGGTGATTTTCTAAACCTGGAGTTGTCTAAGTTTGACATTTAAAGTGCGAGTTTGATATGACCAGTACCATTCATACTTAACAGCTACTATATTAACAATTATTATGTATTTTCCTGATATTATATAGGAAAAAAAACTAGTTCATTAACTTGTGAACATAGTTGGTCATGTACTGAATGTACAATCCATTTTGGTTCCAGCACTCCTCTACTACTTTCATAGTTACTTAAACCTCATTCAAGTGTCATTAAAAGGTTAGGATACCAGACTGTATGCACGCATCAACCAAAAATTTACCAGTCTTAATGCTTCAGTGGCATTATTTTAAATTAGGATATAACAGTTTTGATTCTTCAGTGAAGCATACATGCTTTAAAGATATCTTTTTACTTTTCAAAATTTACATGGAAAAATATGTAAATACAGAAGTAGTCCCAAAATTGTAAATTGAAAATATGTTGTGTCCATATTGGATTGTAGCTTAGTATTAATGTATCAGAAGTTATTTCCTGATCCTGAAATACCAAGTTAACTCATGTTAGTCTCTAACAGCCTAGTTTTTCACTAACCCATTTTCGAACTTCTTGTAGGTCCTTCTGTGTTGTCCAAGATGGAGTTGGCCCTTCACAATGAGAATCTGAGTGATGAAGTTGTCAAACATTGCATCATTTGCCTCAAGGAGGAGTGGATGAAGTAAGAACCATATGTTATGTGTCTAGACTCGTACAAAAGTAACAAGAAAAGAGTGAAGCCAACAAGCTTTGTAAAATTTAACAAATAATATATTTTCCTAGAAAAACAAGGTGAAAATAAGAAAATGGTCTTACAGTTTATGAATCACATCCAAAAATTATTCCAAGAATTAAAAATTATAAGTCCTATCAATAAAAAGTCCTAAGTGAATCACAGTTTGAATCCTGATGAAATTCCAGGATGGAAGGCAATGATGTCTTCGATGGTCTGGTTCTGAATCTAGGTCAGCAAAAGATACAATGTTTCAAACTACTGGCTGTTTATCAGGTCAAACAGAACTGAATTGAATTTCTAAAAAAAATCAAATCCAGTAGACAAAATTATGATTACAATAGCATGTAATGGAATAAAAATATACATAACACACATATATATATACAGTGGTCCCCCTCTTGTACGGTCACCCTTTCTGTACCAGGAAAGTGGCTTTATAAGATGGGTGGCCTTTCCCATTGTCGTCAAGTCAAATAACTTTTACTTTTTCTTCTAAAGTATTATTTCTTCATTTACGTGATGACATGTTAAAGTTTTGTAATGATTTATTCCTGTGTTGCTGATTGTACAGTACTGCAATTTAATTTTGCAGACGAAATTATAGTACACAAAAATCCTTTTTATAAAGGAAGTGATACATGTACTGTCACGTTATTTTTCAGTCTTTGTCTGGTACCGTGTTTTGTTCAAAGTTAATTGTTTCTGTGTTTATCTGTTAATCTACAAAATCTATTTTTAGCCTATCTGACCATGCTGTGATCTTGACAATTATGTTGGTCGTAATCGTCAATTAAAAAAGAAAAAAGAAATCCGCTGTGTGAAGCCCAAAGCTCTATCAAAACATTGCTGACTCCATTTCTATCTGACCATGTTATGATCTTGACAATTATGTCTGATCGTAATTGTCAATTAAAAAAATCCGCTGTGTGAAGCCCAAAGCTCTATCAGAACATTGCTGACTCCATTTCTATCTGAGCATGTTATGATCTTGACAATTAGGTCTGGTCATAATTGTAATATATTTACAGTATATATTGGGACATGATAAAATAGTTATTTTTTTTCCTGACCCAGAACTTAATGGTGAAACTTTTTTCAACTAGGTCATATGTCCCAAGACTTAAGAAACGAAATAAATTTGTATTGCATTTGTGCTCACCCCCCCCCAGCAAGCACGTTGCAATAAAATAGATACACAAAACGTTTATTTGATAATAAAAAGAAAGATATAACCATGTATTGTTATCATTTATTCCTTTTATTTCAACATGAGCATTACAGAATAAAATAATCCACGAAATATGTATATGTAGCATATGCTTCCATACTGTAGCATGCATCACTTATGTCCGATAACACATGCCATGTTGTTCATTGACATGAACATTGAGAAACAAATTGTGTTTGGTTGTGCTCAGAGGTTTGAATATGTTATCAGACTGAAAACTGGATCAAACAAAATTGCAAATAAGAGGGAAATAATCAACCGATATCTTGAAGAGAACTGTCATTCATACATGACACGGTGTTAGGTGCAAAATAATCAAGATTGAATTATATCCAGGTCTACTGTATGACATTGTCTTGCAAATAAAAATCATTATTTGAAAACGCATTCACTTGAGTGTAAGTGACAATCTTTTCGTCAGCACGGGTTACAAAAGTATCATTACTATTTACTCACAGTCATCAATGCTCCTTTGTATTAATTATTACTACAGATGTCAAGCACATAGAAGCGGGGGTGGTGAATAATCACAACTGGCAGTGAGCAGTACACACCTTCTTTGAACGTACCAACTGGACATCAAAGACAAAGGTTATTTTTATTACAAAGCAAGTGACCTCAGAAGCTAACTTTGGTTACTTTTTTTTTAAAGGCTATCAATACAAAGGTTATTTTATATATACAAAGACGGCTGAGATATGGAAACAAACTTTGGTTCCTTTTCACTGGTATTCATGGGAATTTTGAAAATAAATTGAAGCAATGGAACAAATTTTAAAGAGACACAATATAGTGCTTTGTGCATGGACATCCATGACCCATTGTCACTCAGAATATTTGGAGAAAATAAAATAATGTGATGAATTAGTGCAGGCCAGAAGAGAACCAGATGATTTTGCAAATAAGAGGGAAATAATCAACCAGTATCTTGAAGACAGCTGTCATTCAAACATGACACAATGTTAGGTGCAAAATAACCAAGATGGAATTATATCCAGGTCTACTGTATGACAGTATCTCGCAAATAAAAATCATTATTTGAAAACGCATTCACTTGAGTGTAAGTAACAATCTTTTTGCCAGCACAGGTTACAAAAGTATCATTACTATTTACCTGCAGATATCAATGCTCCTTTGTATTAATAATAACTACAGATGCCAAGTACATAGAAGCCAGGGTGGTGAATAAACACAACCGGCAGTGAGCCGTAAACTCCTTTGAACTTACCAACTGGACATCAAAGACAAAGGTTATTTTAATTACAAAGCAAGCCAACCTCAGAAGCCAACTTTGGATACTCTAAAACCGGTTTTTTCTTTTTAAAAGAATATCAGTACGAAGGTTATTTTGTTGCAAAACAAGCTAACCTCGGATGCTGATTGGATTCTTTTAAGTGTGCCGATTTTTTTTTTTAATATACAAAGACGGCCAAGATATGGAAGCTAACTTTGGTTCCTTTTCACCAGTATTCACAGAATTTTGAAAATAAATTGAAACAATGGAACAATTTTTAAAGTGACACAATATAGTGCTTCATGCACGGATATAGATAACTCAGCGTTGCCCATAAGATTTGGAGAAAATAAAATCATGTGATGAATTTGTGAAGGCCAGAAGAGAAGCAGATGATTTCACCGACAATATGATCATTAACATGGATGAAATTCTAGTGTACTTTGATCGCATTCCTGGACAGACTAACGATAAGATGGGATCAAAAGTGTGAGAATTAGACTGGTGCAGATTTGAAAAAAATCAGACTTTAGTCCTTGCAGTTTCCACTTCAGGTGATGTGTTGCCTCAAACAATTTTTCACGGTATGAGAAAGCCAAAAAAAATATTCATGCACCAAATGAATGGATTGTACGTGTGCAGAAGGGTTATGTTGATGAGATGCTGCTGCAGTGGATTAAAGAGTTTTAATTCAAGTATACAGTTTATATTTTTTAAAATAAAATTTCAGTTGGAATGCATTTTCCGACATGTAAACTGTCACACTGCAGACATCGTAGCAGTATGACTGAAAATTTTTTAAAGTTACGTTAAAAATCCAAATCACACACACACATTTCCCCGTTTAATGTCTTACATCAGATCTGATTTACTAACCAATTGTGATTCTCCATATTTTGTCTTACATCTCACTTCTAACCACTTGTTATTTTTCATATTGACATACTTCAGATCACATTTTCTAAACACTTGTTATCCTTCATATTATTTCTTTCAGAAGCATTTATTGAATCATTTTTAAATATCATTGAAACTCGGTAAATTTTACTTACATCCACCTCTTACCCTCAAACATAAAACAGATTATTGCATGCTTTAAATTGGTATTAGACAATATAAAATACTATGAAGTACTTTCCCCCCTTGCTCTTGAACTTGGAATAATTCAGTTCCTTACTTAAAACTGATACTAGACCATCTCAAGTGAATGATGCACTTTCATCTTTTGCTCTTAAAGATGGAATAATTCAGGTCTGTACTTAAAATTGATTTTTGGAACATCTTAAATGCTATGAAGTACTTTTTATCCCTTGCTCTTAAACATGGAATAATTCAGTTCCATGCTTATAATTGATAATAGACAATAAGCTAATGATACACATTGGTCCATTCAAAAATGTGCTGATAGCCTTGTTATCAGAAATGTGCTAATAGCTTTGTTGTCAGAAATATAATAATAGCCTTGTTGTCAGATATGTGCTAATAGCCTTGTTGTCCGTGATGTGCTTATAGCCTTGTTTTCAGAAATTTGCTAATAGCCTTGTTGTCAGAAATGTGCTTAATAGCCTTGTTCTCCAGAATGTACTAATAGCCATGTTGTCAGAAATGTGCTAATAGCCATGTTGTCAGAAATGTGCTAATAGTCTTGTCAGAAATGTGTAGATAGTCATTTTGTTAGAAATGTGCTAATAGCCATGTTGTCAGAAATGTGCTAATAGCCTTGTTGTCAGAAATGTGCTAATAGTCTTGTCAAAAACAATAACAATTACAATACAGAGTATTCATATATAGCTACAGTGTTTTAAAGGAAACATCACATACAACAAGCATGATTTTATTCCTTGGCAAAGACAGAAACTTTATTTTTACATATTTAATTAATCTGAATCTTATAAAAGAAGCTAAATTTGAATGTCTTCTGGACATTATTATATGTCCTGGACATTGTTTGAGCCCTGATTTGTCTGTTTACAGCCATGGAATGCCTGTTACAGTAGCATGAGCTGAAACACCTTTGTGAACAGATAGAGTTCTTTTATAAAGATCACAAATTCTTTTTCTCCACCAGCAACATGGAATTAATCAAGTTCAGTTACAAAATTTTTAAGAATTTGTTAACGTAGATTCTCATGTTTTTGTTTTTGTTTGCAGCAAAGTAAAGGTGCTGTTTAAGTTCACCAAAGCAGGTGGAAGTCGGTCTGAGGAAGATGCCAAGAAACTGCTTTTAGTTGTTGGGGCTCAGGAGGCAGATAAGCAGCTACTGAAATTCTGGATAACAGGACTTAGTGTGCAATACAGACATCACATACTGACTTCATCCAAAAGCCAGCAAAGTCCTAGCTAGATTTGTCTTCCAGCTTATCTGTCGTGAATATTTTCATTGCATTTAATGCTGATGACATGCCCTGATTTTTTCTGATGCATATGATGTAGTTGCCCATAGAGAGACCACCAACAAAACTGAGTTAAGATCTGCTGTATTCATGTTTTAACCCTGTGATATTTCATTAACATATTGATTTCCTACTAAGTACAAACCTAGTTGTACTGGAAAACAGTTGACTGATTCTTTTATTTTTTTGAAAATGTCCATCTTTTAAAATATCATTTGAATATGTTTACCACATGGTGCACATATCAAATTTCTGTTTGGGTTATTAGGGCAATGAATTGTTGAATTAGAGATGTTAATTGATAATAGAATATAGTAGTGTCATAATACATGAGAATTATCACAATTGTCAGGTAACCGAAAATAGTCTTTTTTCTAGTTGCAGAAGCTACAAATAAAAACTGCCCTGAATAAATACAGTCTTGTGCACTGACAAAATTTTGTTTCATCTCTCTCTCTTTCTCTCTCTCTCTGACACACACATACATGCTCACGCACATTAACTAAAACGTGTTTTCAAATTTTTTATTTTTTGTATTGCAATTTGATAATGAGGTTATTGTTGCTGTAAGAATATAAATTACACTTAATTTCTTGACAACATGGACTCATATCGTTGTGTGCAATTTACCAATAAATAATACCCATAACTAATACATGTTCAAACCATCTTAATCATTTTGTCAACATTACACAACATAACAGATACAAAGAAGTATGCTATGAATGCAGACGAGCTTGCACATTGAGACATTATGCTCTCTCTCTCTCTCTCTCTCTCTCATTCACTAAATAACAACACAAAACTTTTTGAGTACTTTTATCTTCATTGTAATTGGATTCTTGAGAGTAGATTGAGGCAGAAAATATACTTTTATTTTGTACGGTTGTACCGTTAGGTTGTTGAGTAGCGTGTGTTCCATAAAACTTGTTTGGGTACAATCCCTTTATTTTTCGTACACAGTCGGTACCACAAAATGATAATTATTTATTTTGCATATAATTTTTCGTACACTGAAATTAATAATTATTTTTTCATGTACGAAAAATTGCATGAAATATGGTAGTTCCAATTGATACAATATTTATTAGTCCTGTTAATGGAAAACTGGCAACAAATTTACACAATATTTAATCTATTTAACATCAGCTAATAAAAGATCAGATAGCAAGTTCCTTTTTTGACACTCATCTTGTTGTATGTCAGTTTTCTACAAGATGTCCAACCCTGACCAGAAACTTCTCCATGTTATGCTTATCTGAGTTTACATCATTGTGGTTCAGGTTATCATCAATCGAATGATATGTTATTAATCCTAAGTCTAAACTGTCAGGAACTGTAAACAGTCCACATGGGGCTTTTGTTTAGCCATGACCCAATATAATATGAAACAATGATTGTGATTGGTTTGGTTAGCTAAGATAGCCAACAGGAGCAAATGTCACATGCTCTACAGCAAGTGCCTAGTTCTTTAAAAGACAATCAGGAACAGTAAGACTAGATGATAGGCAATAAGCCAAAGATGAAATATACTGCTATCATGTGTTGGTGTATTGACAAAAAACAAACATTCATTAGTCTTGTTTAAGGGTTCACTCTGAGGGGTGTATATTATAAACTGTGATTAGCCAACACAGGAGGGTTAGTGTGCACCCCTTACTGATAGCAATCACCAAGCACTTTTATATGTATTCGTATTTAGCTAATTCAGGCACTATGCTGTTGATACCCATAGGGACTATTTAATGATCAAGCTTTTCACTTGATAATATATAAATTCCATTGTAACTTTAAATGTCATCAGTTTTTAATACTTTCAGTTGCCTGACCAGGCTTTTGCATCTGTAAAAATCTGCACCAGGCATTAATTTTTAATTGTCCCTGGCTCCCAGAGAGTGGATTTTTCCACTGCTGATGAATAAAAAATAACAGTATAAAAGCAATTGTAGTGTTGTATTACAGTATACTGACTTGATAAATGAAGAACTGGTCACTGCTCCTGTAACATGTGGCAATCTTGATGATTACATTGCAAATCTTTTTCTCTTTTAGTGCTGAGACACTAAAAATGGTTGTTTTTATATGAATGAAAGTCTTTGGACAAAAACAATAATAATCTTTTTGTCAGTCACAAGAGTTACATAAATCACATGATACATTCAGATTAGTGTATTAGATTCTGCTTTCACTTTAGGCTTCATTTTCAGAGTTTAATATTTAAGTTAACTTCTGAACCAGATTTCAGATTTAAGTTAAAATTGTACAATAGATAAAATATTATATATATATATATATATATATATATATATATATATATATAGATAATTACATAGTTTATGCCATACCCACACCACCTAGTTAGAATCTGTCATTATAACTGTTGATCTTTTCAACCAGTATTCAGTTCATAGAAATAAGAAACCCACATAAATGTTTCCTCAAGGAATAATTAATATTATTAAAATAATGTTCATGAAAAATGAATTTACTTAAGCATTAAATGTGACTTAGTTGCAACAGCATGACTATAAATAGGAGCTGGCGGTGACTAGAATTGACAAGATCACAATAGATCTCACATAGCACCAACAATGCATTCTAGTTGCATTTAGACCCAAAAGCTCATCCAGAAAATAGATATTAAAAAAACTGGTTAGTATGTTATAAATTCTGTCATATTGGTTGTATTAATCACATGCTATATTTGATATAAGTAAACAAGATTTATTAAATGTGACCAAAGTTCTGTGTGGTCAAATTTATCTATCTTTCCCCTTTATTACCTCCCTAAAACTGCCACCCTCCTGATACAGCCAAATTTTTGCATCCCATATATGACTGGCAAAGAGATGTGATGTGTAAGGGGCGTACATAAATGAATATTTACAGCTTTGGTATCAAATCTTCCCTCTTGCTGTTTGAACTTTTTTTTTTTAAACTCGGAGATTGGTATCGACGCCTGATAAATATACCCTGGCACTTGCCTATGCAAACAAGATAAAAAAAAATTCCCTTTGTCGCCATTAAGATTGCTGGAGTTATGGAAAGCCTTCTTCAGGCACTTCACCTCTGGCCTATTTATTACAATAATTAACCTCATCTTGATTTCTTGCTTCTCTTGTCTTCATATGTCTCATGCTCAACAGAGCGGTTGGCCATCAGTACGCGGGTATCCTAATCCCGCTGGTGTGTACTTACATAACTAGTAGGTATTATTTCGAGAGTGTTGTTGAATTTCTTGACCATTTCATCTGTTTGGGGATGAAAAAGAGAAAGTTCTGGCCTTGTGGATATCAGGCAAATTTTCAGACTTCAGTAAACAGATGGCTTTCAAATTTTGTCATCCTTGGTCTGAGTGAATTACCGATGGCAAGCCAAATTGAACAATAAACTCTTGCACTATGACTCAAGCTACTGTCCCAGCAGCCGGATTCCGCATTAGGAAATGCCTCTGTCCACTTCAAAGGTACTCTGAAATAATGAAAATATACTTGCTTACATACACTCCTGCCTCGGTAACTACAGATTGGACTCCAAGTGTCATTGGTTGTTTTCTTTTCCCCACTGTAGCTTTTGATGAATGTTGTGGTGTCAGCCCTAGCACTGCATAGTCTCTGTAAAGCGCCAGCTGTTGCTTTGTTGCTTGGTCCATTATATTTTTGTTACCATATTTTTCAGGTTGGTTTAATTCTGGACAACTTTTCTGAACCTGTCCCCTCTGGCCGCATTTGAAATATTTGATGCGAGTCAGGGATTTAGAGTTAGAATTCTTATAAGAATCTGCTCTGATGTTAGTACTTTTGACTTCATTGCACTTAGATGATTTTTTTAACATATTTACATTGTCATGGAGCTCTGTTTCAGTGAACCAGCATATATGTTTGATCACCATCGATTCTGGTATTTCCTTCTGATCTTTTTCATCGACTCCTAACTCACAAAAGCAGCTACAATCACCCTTTCGCTGTTTTTCTACACAATCAGAGGTTTCCAATTCCACTGCTAGGTGTATGGCATCATTTAAACTTTTTGGTTGAACCAGTTGAATGTGAAGTCGCATATCCGAACCTACCAGTGCATCAATAAAATTTTCCTGTCACCCAACACCAAATCTAATGAATCTTTCGCAGCGTATATGTATCAACGCCATTAAAGACTACCAAAAGATTGCAGTTCTAATCACTTTAGGGATCTGAACATATAGTTGTGTGACGTAAATGATGTCTGTGTTTTTATATCTACCTCATGAGAATATTCTGGCCAGATTTGTTTGTTTGTCGAGCATAACATCATCGTATACCACATGATTATTAATACTACCATCAATATCATCAACTAATGGTGCATCATCTATGTTAGTGATAAATTCAGTAATGTCACTATCACTATTGTCAATGTTTTCCAAAACTTTTGCATTTTCACTGAATTCCTTAAGAACATTATAACATTGTTGGTCATCCACGGATGGTGCCACTAAATAAAGTTTGTCCCATCTGAGCCATAACATTATCAGGTTAAGTAACAACTGAGTTTTACCAGACCCAGAGGGGCCAATGATAATGGTACGAATAGAGTTTGTCAGTGATGGATGATGCTTGACTGTCTACTGCTCTCGCGTTGCTGAAAAGTCAACCACATTCATATTGTACAAATATGATAAGTATATGAGTTTACATTGTGTTCGATGCAAAAAAGTCACTGATACTAGTGGATTAAAAACAGTAACGACAAAGAATCGTCAACATGCACTTAGAGGTATGTGTTTGAAATATGGTTAAAAAAAGACAAATTTGTGGCTTCTCATGAGTCTTCAAGCAGTGGGGATATAGCTAAGGCAGAAACTCCATGGGCTAAGTATCCTGGTGAAAAACATCTTTCTGAATATAATTATTGTGACCCTGGAACTCGACTTGATATTAGACTCGATGAAAGAAATCAACCAAAACCAGGAGAATATCCATTAAATGCAATTGATCAGGCGTGTCATGTTCAGGATGTTACGTATAAAAATCAAGATCTACAACAACGACATATCACGACATATCACCGACTTCAAGTTGATTAACACACTGAAGTCTGTCAAAATCTCTAAGAGAATCACCTGCCATTTGGCTAATAAGATCGGCGATGACTGGTAAACTAGCGGTGTGGGCTGGCAATTAATTGTCTAATAATTATAATAATGGAGTCGATTTATTATAGTCCAAGAGGATACTGGAAAGACAGCGACAATAAGCAAAATCGCAGAAGCCGCAGGTGTTTCGTGTGATGTTGCCTCAGAATGGTTGGCCCGACATGCAATATGGCAAACTTATCTACCGCCACCTAAACAATTCAATATGGGCGGTTTGATGTTAGCACCCTCAAACGAAGTTCATCAGGCAGATACTTAGTTTTATCCCATGATACTCGTATAAATGGCGCTACACGTATACGCAAACACGAACGACAGAGTCATTCATGCACAAACAAGGAAGCGGAACCATTATCAACTAAAACAGCAACTGAAGTTGCAGCCACATTTGAATAAATTTATCAGCGTGGACCTTTATGATGGCTACAGTTGCTACAGGTTGATCCTGGCAAAGAATTTCCTGGTGCAGTATCATCGATAATGCAACAACGTAACATCAAATTAAATCAGATGTGAACAATACATCGTGATCAGACAATCATTGAGCGATTTAATCGAACACTTGCTGATCGATTGTTTGGATTGTTCATTATGTTCAGGAACTTTCCACAACAACGAGATCTCGTGAATGGGTTGCAAGACTACCAAGTGTAACAGCATGCATTAAACAACGAAGTCACGCGTGAAATTTCTATGAAAACCATCGATGCATTTGCGAAGAAACAGTTAAGCGG
>JAECUM010002479.1:0-20999 GCA_016617855.1 Megalonaias nervosa
GCTATTTAGCGCCATACAAAAGGTTATATCTTTCATTATTTAAAAGGTGTAAAAGATTACGTATCGACCAGCGATACAAAACCAAACAGTTGAAGGTAAAACGATAAAATGGTCACGGTGATAAATAAAGTTTCCCGATCAACAGGGAGTGCAAATGATGTATGACAACGAAAACAGATGAAAGGTAATTAAAATCTAGCGACGGTATATATAGCACATAAAATTGTTTAAGGTGATAGCATAAAAGCTATAACTTATGATCAATATTTAATTCCTGCAGGAAGTCTATAATATTAGAAATGCTAACTGTATCAAAGAGCTCCCTAATGTCATGCACATTGTTGGTTGGTTGGTTGGTTAGTTGAATTTTTACGGCGCACCAGCACTATGAGGATATTTAGCGCCATACAAAAGGTTATATCTTTCATTATTTAAAAGTGGTAAAAGGATTCGTATCGACCAGCGATACGAAACTAAACAGTTGAAGGTAAAAATATAAAATGGTAACGGTGATAAATAAATAATGTTTCCTGATCAACGGGGAGTGCAAATGATGTATGACAACGAAAACAGATGAAAGGTAATTTAAATCTAGCGACGGTATATATAGCACATAAAACTGTTCAAGGTGATAGCATACAAGCTATAACTTATGATAAATATTTACTTCTTTCAGGAAGTCTATAATATCAGAAACGCTAACTGTATCAAAGAGCTCCCTAATGTCATGCACATTGTAATAATGATTACGCGTAGGTTGGAGGTCGAAACACTCCAACATAAAGTGCTTAACGGTGAATGGTTCATTGCAAGCTACGCACTCTGGTGGGTCCTCTCCTTTTAGTATGTAGGAGTGGGTTAAATAAGTATGACCAATTCGAATTCTTGCAATGACTACCTCCTCCCTACGGACGGCTCTGTAGGAAAGAGTCCATTCTCCTAGGGTTGGCTTGATGGCATGAAGTTTGTTATTCACGGCATCATTCCATGATGCCTGCCATTTCTTACGTAAACAGTCTTGGATACTACGTTTAAAATCAGTATACGGTGTACTAAAATCAGATGGTTCTAGTGATAGGGCCATTTTAGCAGCGCAGTCTGCTTTGTCATTACCTTTAATTCCAATATGGCTGGGTAACTAACAGTATACTATATTGTGGGAGGTACTCAGCTCAGTATGTTTAAGGAGAACATTAGCTAATAATGCATTCTCCAGATTTCTATTATGTAGTGACTGAAGTACTGATAGTGAATCGGAGAAGATGATGCTATTTAAAATACGCTTGCTTTCAATATATTGCAATGCAAGGTCTATTGCTCTGATTTCGGCTGAAAAAATTGATGTACCATTTGGCAAGCGAACTTCTGTTGTGTGTTTTCCACTAACGAAGGCTGCAGCAGTCTTTTCGTGATCCTTTGATCCATCGGTATATATTCTTTTATATTTTTCAAATTGGGCGATTAGTTCATGGTAAGAGTTGTGGAAGATGGAAGGGTTTGTCTCCGATTTTTTCCCATCGTGTAACGTGAAAAGTACCTTTGGTTGTTGAAGTAGCCAGGGAGGTGTTTCGGAGACGGTCGTTTTCAGAATTCTTGAAAGATCAATTTTGGTACTGTCAAGGGATGGTAATATTCTAATGCCAAAGGTAGGTCATGCACATTGTAATAATGATTACGCGTAGGTTGGAGGTCGAAACACTCCAACATAAAGTGCTTAACAGTGAATGGTTCATTGCAAGATATGCACTCTGGTGGGTCCTCTCCATTTAGAATATAGGGGTGGGTTAAATAAGTATGGCCGATTCGAATTCTTGCAATGACTACCTCCTCCCTACGGACGGCTCTGTAGGAAGGAATCCATTCTCCTAGGGTTGGCTTGATGGCATGAAGTTTGTTATTCACGGCATCATTCCATGATGCCGTACATTTCTGAGGTAAACAGTCTTTGATACTACGTTTAAAATCAGTATACGGTGTTTTAAAATCAGATGCTTCTAGTGATAGGGCCATTTTAGCAGCGCGGTCTGCTTTGTCATTACCTTTAATTCCAATATGGCTGGGTAACCAACAGCATACTATTTCGTGGGAGGTACTCAGCTCAGTATGTTTGAGGAGAATATTGGCTAATAATGGGTTCTCCAGTTTTCTATTATGTAGTGACTGAAGTACTGATAGTGAATCGGGAAAATGATGCTATTTAAAATACGCTTGCTTTCAATATATTGCAATGCAAGGTCTATTGCTCTGATTTCGGCTGAAAAAAATGATGTACCATTTGGCAAGCGAACTTTTGTTGTGTGTTTTCCACTAACGAATGCTGCAGCAGCCTTTTCCTCATCTTTTGATCCATCAGTATATACTCTTGTATAATTTTCAAAATTGGGTGAGGAGTTCATGGTAAGAGTTGTAGAAGATGGAAGGGTTTGTCTCCGAATTTTTTCCATCGTGTAACGCAAAAAGTACTTTTGGTTGTTTAAGTAGCCAGGGTGGTGTTTCGGAGACAGACGTTTTCTGAAGTTTTGAAAGATCAATTTTGGTACTGTCAAGGCGTGGTAATATTCTAATACCAAAGGTAGGTGTGGCGTTTGACTTACTTTCATAGAAGGTTTATATTTGGGTTCAAAAACAGCCGAAAAAGCAGGGTTCAGAGGTTTTGATCTTAATTTGAGAGCATACTGTGCGGAAAGCATTTTTCTACGTTGTGATAAAGGTGGTTCGGTCGCTTCAACGAGTAGGCTTTCACACGGGGATGTCTTAAATGCTCCCAGAGCGAGTCGGATTCCCTGATGATGTATTGGGTCAAGCATCTTCAAATAGGGTTTCCTAGCTGAACCATAGACAACGCAACCATAGCCTAGTTGCGAGCGAATAAATGTTATATATAAACTGATTATGACTTATCTATCAGCACCCTAGTCAGTGTGTGCTATTACTTTAAGTAAATCTAGAGATTTCAAGCATTTAGCTTTCAAATTCTTCAGGTGTGGAAGAAAAGTCAGTTTTCTCTCGAAGATAATACCTAAAAAGTTTGCTTCCTCGACAACTGGAATAGGTGTTCCGTACAGCGTGAGTTTAGGTTCATCATGATATCTTCGTAACTGACAGAAATGCATATATACAGTTTTTGATTTCGAGAATTTGAAACCGTTAGTATTGGCCCAATTTTGAATCTTGTTGATATTTTGCTGTAGTTGTCTTTCAATTGTATGCATGTGCTTGGATCGGTAACAAACTAAAAAGTCATCAACATATAGGGAGCAGTCCACACCAGGAGTCAGACACTTGGTGATGCTATTAATTTTTATGTTGAAAAGCGTCACCGATAAAATACTGCCCTGGGGCACACCCATCTCTTACTCCTGCATATCAGAGAGGGTGGAGCCCACTCGTACCTTGAATTATCTGTCTGAGAGAAAGTTTGATATCAACGAGGGCAGACGGTCTTTTAGACCCAGATCGTGCAGGTCATTTAGTATCCCGTACTTCCATGTTGTATCATAGGCCTTTTCCAAGTCAAAGAAAACCGCTACTAAATGTTTTTTCTTATGAAAAGCGTCGCGGATAAAGGTTTCCAGTCTAACCAGATGAAAATTGGTGCTACGGCCACACCGAAAGCCACTTTGGAAAGGAGATATTAAATTGTTGCTTTCCAAATACCATACAAGCCTAGAAGTGATCATTCGTTCCATTGTTTTGCATGCGCAGCTAGTCAGTGATATGGGTCTGTAGTTGCTAGGATCTGCGCTATCTTTGCCTATTTTGGGAATTGGTATTATTGTTGATCTTTTCCAAATATCTGGTACATTACCTGTGATCCATACATTATTGAAGATTTCCAGAAGAGCTGATAATGATGGTTCTGGAAGGTGTTTCAAAAACTGGTAATGAATATCGTCAGGCTCAGCAGATGTATCATGGGCATTATTCAAAGATTCCTTGAGCTCCAACAATGAGAACGGTTGATTATAACTTTCCGAGTTGTTCGATGCGAATTTCAACCGTGTCTTTTCTTTTTGAACTTTTAATCTACAGAATGCTTCTGAATAATTAGACGATGATGCATTTTTAGATGTTGGTTGGTTGGTTGGAATTTTTTACGGCGCACCAGCACTATGAGGCTATTTAGCGCCATACAAAAGGTTATATCTTTCATTATTTAAAAGGTGTAAAAGATTACGTATCGACCAGCGATACAAAACCAAACAGTTGAAGGTAAAACGATAAAATGGTCACGGTGATAAATAAAGTTTCCCGATCAACGGGGAGTGCAAATGATGTATGACAACGAAAACAGATGAAAGGTAATTAAAATCTAGCGACGGTATATATAGCACATAAAACGGTTTAAGGTGATAGCATAAAAGCTATAACTTATGATCAATATTTAATTCCTTCAGGAAGTCTATAATATAAGAAATGCTAACTGTATCAAAGAGCTCCCTAATGTCATGCACATTGTAATAATGATTACGCGTAGGTTGGAGGTCGAAACACTCCAACATAAAGTGCTTAACAGTGAATGGTTCATTGCAAGATATGCACTCTGGTGGGTCTTCTCCTTTTAGTATATAGGAGTGGGTTAAATAAGTATGGCCGATTCGAATTCTTGCAATGACTACCTCCTCCCTACGGACGGCTCTGTAGGAAGGAATCCATTCTCCTAGGGTTGGCTTGATGGCATGAAGTTTGTTATTCACGGCATCATTCCATGATGCCTTACATTTCTGAGGTAAACAGTCTTTGATGCTACGTTTAAAATCAGTATACGGTGTTTTAAAATCAGATGCTTCTAGTGATAGAGCCATTTTAGCAACGCGGTCTGCTTTGTCATTACCTTTAATTCCAATATGGCTGGATAACCAACAGCATACTATTTCGTGGGAGGTACTCAGCTCAGTATGTTTGAGGAGAATATTGGCTAATAATGGGTTCTCCAGTTTTCTATTATGTAGTGACTGAAGTACTGATATTGAATCGGGGAAGATGATGCTATTTAAAATACGCTTGCTTTCAATATATTGCAATGCAAGGTCTATTGCTCTGATTTCGGCTGAAAAAAATGATGTACCATTTGGCAAGCGAACTTTTGTTGTGTGTTTTCCACTAACGAATGCTGCAGCAGCCTTTTCCTCATCTTTTGATCCATCAGTATATATTCTTGTATAATTTTCAAATTGGGTGAGGAGTTCATGGTAAGAGTTGTGGAAGATGGAAGGGTTTGTCTCCGAATTTTTTTCCATCGTGTAACGCAAAAAGTACTTTTGGTTGTTTAAGTAGCCAGGGTGGTGTTTCGGAGACGGACGTTTTCTGAATTTTTGAAAGATCAATTTTGGTACTGTCAAGGCATGGTAATATTCTAATGCCAAAGGTAGGTGTGGCGTTTGACTTACTTTCATAGAAGGTTTATATTTGGGTTCAAAAACAGCCGAAAAACCAGGGTTCAGAGGGTTTGATCTTAATTTGAGAGCATACTGTGCGGAAAGCATTTTTCTACGTTGTGATAAAGGTGGTTCGGTCGCTTCAACGAGTAGGCTTTCACACGGGGATGTCTTAAATGCTCCCAGAGCGAGTCGGATTCCCTGATGATGTATTGGGTCAAGCATCTTCAAATAGGGTTTCCTAGCTGAACCATAGACAACGCAACCATAGCCTAGTTTCGAGCGAATAAATGTTATATATAAACTGATTATGACTTATCTATCAGCACCCTAGTCAGTGTGTGCTATTACTTTAAGTAAATCTAGAGATTTCAAGCATTTAGCTTTCAAATTCTTCAGGTGTGGAAGAAAAGTCAGTTTTCTCTCGAAGATAATACCTAAAAAGTTTGCTTCCTCGACAACTGGAATAGGTGTTCCGTACAGCGTGAGTTTAGGTTCATCATGTTATCTTCGTAACTAACAGAAATGCATACATATAGTTTTTGATTTCGAGAATTTGAAACCGTTAGTATTGGCCCAATTTTGAATCTTGTTGATATTTTGCTGTAGTTGTCTTCCAATTGTATGCATGTGCTTGGATCGGTAACAAACTAAAAAGTCATCAACATATAGGGAGCAGTCCACACCAGGAGTCAGACACTTGGTGATGCTGTTAATGTTTATGTTGAAAAGCGTCACCGATAAAATACTGCCCTGGGGCACACCCATCTCTTGCTCCTGCATATCAGAGAGGGTGGAGCCCACTCGTACCTTGAATTATCTGTCTGAGAGAAAGTTTGATATGAACGAGGGCAGACGGCCTTTTAGACCCAGATCGTGCAGGTCATTTAGTATCCCGTACTTCCATGTTGTATCATAGGCCTTTTCCAAGTCAAAGATAACCGCTATTAAATGTTTTTTCTTATGAAAAACGTCGCGGATAAAGGTTTCCAGTCTAACCAGATGAAAATTGGTGCTACGGCCACACCGAAAGCCACTTTGGAAAGGAGATATTAAATTGTTGCTTTCCAAATACCATACAAGCCTAGAAGTGATCATTCGTTCCATTGTTTTGCATGCACAGCTAGTCAGTGATATGGGTCTGTAGTTGCTAGGATCTGCGCTATCTTTGCCTATTTTGGGAATTGGTATTATTGTTGATCTTTTCCAAATATCTGGTACATTACCTGTGATCCATACATTATTGAAGATTTCCAGAAGAGCTGATAATGATGGTTCTGGAAGGTGTTTCAAAAACTGGTAATGAATATCGTCAGGCTCAGCAGATGTATCATGGGCATTATTCAAAGATTCCTTGAGCTCCAACAATGAGAACGGTTGATTATAACTTTCCGAGTTGTTCGATGCGAATTTCAACCGTGTCTTTTCTTTTTGAACTTTTAATCTACAGAATGCTTCTGAATAATTAGACGATGATGCATTTTTAGATGTTGGTTGGTTGGTTGGAATTTTTTACGGCGCACCAGCACTATGAGGCTATTTAGCGCCATACAAAAGGTTATATCTTTCATTATTTAAAAGGTGTAAAAGATTACGTATCGACCAGCGATACAAAACCAAACAGTTGAAGGTAAAACGATAAAATGGTCACGGTGATAAATAGTTTCCCGATCAACGGGGAGTGCAAATGATGTATGACAACGAAAACAGATGAAAGGTAATTAAAATCTAGCGACGGTATATATAGCACATAAAACTGTTTAAGGTGATAGCATAAAAGCTATAACTTATGATAAATATTTAATTCCTTCAGGAAGTCTATAATATAAGAAATGCTAACTGTATCAAAGAGCTCCCTAATGTCATGCACATTGTAATAATGATTACGCGTAGGTTGGAGGTCGAAACACTCCAACATAAAGTGCTTAACAGTGAATGGTTCATTGCAAGATATGCACTCTGGTGGGTCCTCTCCATTTAGAATATAGGGGTGGGTTAAATAAGTATGGCCGATTCGAATTCTTGCAATGACTACCTCCTCCCTACGGACGGCTCTGTAGGAAGGAATCCATTCTCCTAGGGTTGGCTTGATGGCATGAAGTTTGTTATTCACGGCATCATTCCATGATGCCTTACATTTCTGAGGTAAACAGTCTTTGATGCTACGTTTAAAATCAGTATACGGTGTTTTAAAATCAGATGCTTCTAGTGATAGAGCCATTTTAGCAGCGCGGTCTGCTTTGTCATTACCTTTAATTCCAATATGGCTGGGTAACCAACAGCATACTATTTCGTGGGAGGTACTCAGCTCAGTATGTTTGAGGAGAATATTGGCTAATAATGGGTTCTCCAGTTTTCTATTATGTAGTGACTGAAGTACTGATAGTGAATCGGGGAAAATGATGCTATTTAAAATACGGTAGCTTTCAATATATTGCAATGCAAGGTCTATTGCTCTGATTTCGGCTGAAAAAATTGATGTACCATTTGGCAAGCGAACTTTTGTTGTGTGTTTTCCACTAACGAATGCTGCAGCAGCCTTTTCCTCATCTTTTGATCCATCAGTATATATTCTTGTATAATTTTCAAATTGGGTGAGGAGTTCATGGTAAGAGTTGTGGAAGATGGAAGGGTTTGTCTCCGAATTTTTTCCATCGTGTAACGCAAAAAGTACTTTTGGTTGTTTAAGTAGCCAGGGTGGTGTTTCGGAGACGGACGTTTTCTGAATTTTTCAAATATCAATTTTGGTATTGTCAAGGCATGGTAATATTCTAATGCCAACGGTAGGTGTGGCATTTGGCTTACTTTCATATAAGGTTTTATATTTGGGTTCAAAAACAGCCGAAAAAGCAGGGTTCAGAGGGTTTGATCTTAATTTGAGAGCATACTGTGCGGAAAGCATTTTTCTACGTTGTGATAAAGGTGGTTCGGTCGCTTGAACGAGTAGGCTTTCACACGCGATGTCTTAAATGCTCCCAGAGCGAGTCGGATTCCCTGATGATGTATTGGGTCAAGCATCTTCAAATAGGGCTTCCTAGCTGAACCATAGACAACGCAACCATAGTCTAGTTTCGAGCGAATAAATGTTCTGTATAAACTGATTATGACTTTTCTATCAGCACCCCAGTCAGTGTGTGCTACTACCTTAAGTAAATCTAGAGATTTCAAGCATTTAGCTTTCAAATTCTTCAGGTGTGGAAGAAAAGTCAGTTTTCTCTCGAAGATAATACCTAAAAAGTTTGCTTCCTCAAGAACTGGAATAGGTGTTCCGTACAGCGTGAGTTTAGGTTCATCATGATATCTTCGTAACTGACAGAAATGCATACATACAGTTTTTGATTTCGAGAATTTGAAACCGTTAGTATTGGCCCAATTTGAATCTTGTTGATATTTTGCTGTAGTTGTCTTTCAATTGTATGCATGTGCTTGGATCGGTAACAAACTAAAAAGTCATCAACATATAGGGAGCAGTCCACACCAGGAGTCAGACACTTGGTGATGCTATTAATGTTTATGTTGAAAAGCGTCACCGATAAAATACTGCCCTGGGGCACACCCATCTCTTGCTCCTGCATATCAGAGAGGGTGGAGCCCACTCGTACCTTGAATTATCTGTCTGAGAGAAAGTTTGATATGAACGAGGGCAGACGGCCTTTTAGACCCAGATCGTGCAGGTCATTTAGTATCCCGTACTTCCATGTTGTATCATAGGCCTTTTCCAAGTCAAAGAAAACCGCTACTAAATGTTTTTTCTTATGAAAAGCGTCGCGGATAAAGGTTTCCAGTCTAACCAGATGAAAATTGGTGCTACGGCCACACCGAAAGCCACTTTGGAAAGGAGATATTAAATTGTTGCTTTCCAAATACCATACAAGCCTAGAAGTGATCATTCGTTCCATTGTTTTGCATGCGCAGCTAGTCAGTGATATGGGTCTGTAGTTGCTAGGATCTGCGCTATCTTTGCCTATTTTGGGAATTGGTATTATTGTTGATCTTTTCCAAATATCTGGTACATTACCTGTGATCCATACATTATTGAAGATTTCCAGAAGAGCTGATAATGATGGTTCTGGAAGATGTTTCAAAAACTGGTAATGAATATAGTCAGGCTCAGCAGATGTATCATGGGCATTATTCAAAGATTCCTTGAGCTCCAACAATGAGAACGGTTGATTATAACTTTCCGAGTTGTTCGATGCGAATTTCAACCGTGTCTTTTCATTTTGAACTTTTAATCTACGGAATGCTTCTGAATAATTAGACGATGATGCATTTTTAGATGTTGGTTGGTTGGTTGGAATTTTTTACGGCGCACCAGCACTATGAGGCTATTTAGCGCCATACAAAAGGTTATATCTTTCATTATTTAAAAGGTGTAAAAGATTACGTATCGACCAGCGATACAAAACCAAACAGTTGAAGGTAAAACGATAAAATGGTCACGGTGATAAATAAAGTTTCCTGATCAACGGGGAGTGCAAATGATGTATGACAACGAAAACAGATGAAAGGTAATTAAAATCTAGCGACGGTATATATAGCACATAAAACTGTTTAAGGTGATAGCATAAAAGCTGTAACTTATGATCAATATTTAATTCCTTCAGGAAGTCTATAAAATAAGAAATGCTAACTGTATCAAAGAGCTCCCTAATGTCATGCACATTGTAATAATGATTACGCGTAGGTTGGAGGTCGAAACACTCCAACATAAAGTGCTTAACAGTGAATGGTTCATTGCAAGATATGCACTCTAGTGGGTCCTCTCCATTTAGAATATAGGGGTGGGTTAAATAAGTATGGCCGATTCGAATTCTTGCAATGACTACCTCCTCCCTACGGACGGCTTTGTAGGAAGGAATCCATTCTCCTAGGGTTGGCTTGATGGCATGAAGTTTGTTATTCACGGTATCATTCCATGATGCCGTACATTTCTGAGGTAAACAGTCTTTGATATTACGTTTAAAATCAGTATACGGTGTTTTGAAATCAGATGCTTCTAGTGATAGGGCCATTTTAGCAGCGCGGTCTGCTTTGTCATTACCTTTAATTCCAATATGGCTGGGTAACCAACAGCATACTATTTCGTGGGTGGTACTCCGCTCAGTATGTTTGAGGAGAATAATGGCTAATAATGGGTTCTCCCGTTTTCTATTATGTAGTGACTGAAGTACTGATAGTGAATCGGGGAAAATGATGCTATTTAAAATACGCTTGCTTTCAATATATTGCAATGCAAGGTCTATTGCTCTGATTTCGGCTGAAAAAATTGATGTACCATTTGGCAAGCGAACTTTTGTTGTGTGTTTTCCACTAACGAATGCTGCAGCAGCCTTTTCCTCATCTTTTGATCCATCAGTATATATTCTTGTATAATTTTCAAATTGGGTGAGGAGTTCATGGTAAGAGTTGTGGAAGATGGAAGGGTTTGTCTCCGAATTGTTTCCATCGTGTAACGCAAAAAGTACTTTTGGTTGTTTAAGTAGCCAGGGTGGTGTTTCGGAGACGGACGTTTTCTGAATTTTTGAAAGATCAATTTTGGTACTGTCAAAGCATGGTAATATTCTAATGCCAACGGTAGGTGTGGCGTTTGGCTTACTTTCATAGAAGGTTTTATATTTGGGTTCAAAAACAGCCGAAAAAGCAGGGTTCAGAGGGTTTGATCTTAATTTGAGAGCATACTGTGCGGAAAGCATTTTTCTACGTTGTGATAAAGGTGGTTCGGTCGCTTCAACGAGTAGGCTTTCACACGGGATGTCTTAAATGCCCCCAGAGCGAGTCGGATTCCCTGATGATGTATTGGGTCAAGCATCTTCAAATAGGGTTTCCTAGCTGAACCATAGACAACGCAACCATAGTCTAGTTTCGAGCGAATTATATATAAACTGATTATGACTTTTCTATCAGCACCCCAGTCAGTGTGTGCTACTACTTTAAGTAAATCTAGAGATTTCATGCATTTAGCTTTCAAATTCTTCAGGTGTGGAATAAAAGTCAGTTTTCTCTCGAAGATAATACCTAAAAAGTTTGCTTCCTCAAGAATATGAATAGGTGTTCCGTCCAGCGTGAGTTTAGGTTCATCGTGATATCTTCGTAACTGACAGAAATGCATACATACAGTTTTTGATTTCGAAAATTTGAAACCGTTAGTATTGGCCCAATTTTGAATCTTGTTGACATTTTGCTGTAGTTGTCTTTCAATTGTATGCATGTGCTTGGATCGGTAACAAATTAAAAAGTCATCAACATATAGGGAGCAGTCCACACCAGGAGTCAGACACTTGGTGATGCTATTAATTTTTATGTTGAAAAGCGTCACCGATAAAATACTGCCCTGGGGCACACCCATCTCTTGCTCCTGCATGTCAGAGAGGGTGGAGCCCGTTCGTACCTTGAAGTCTCTGTCTGAGAGAAAGTTTGATATGAACGAGGGCAGACGGCCTTTTAGACCCAGATCTTGCAGGTCATTTAGTATCCCGTACTTCCATGTTGTATCATAGGCCTTTTCCAAGTCAAAGAAAACAGCTACTAAATGTTCTTTCTTAATAAAAGCGTCGCGGATAAAGGCTTCCAGTCTGATTGATTGATTGATTGATTGAATTGAGGGAGTAGTTTTTAAGTGTGATGTTGTCCGTATCTTTTAAAAAGGTTTCCTGAAGGCATAGTATTGCAGGGTCATATTCGTTTAAAAACAGGAGAATATCATTGTAATTGGCTTTAAGTCCTCAACAATTCCATTGTATGATCGTGTTCTTCATTATAAGTTTAGATTGGAGATTTTGGAGCTAGGTTAGACTTTTCGCGGAGAGAATCTATGTGGTTATTTATACGGAGGAAGTACGGGGATGATTTTTTTTGTTAGGTCTGGAGCTACTTTGAGAACATGGAGCAGTATCTTCTGCATCCATGCTCTCAATGTCCCGAAACCTGTTATAGAGTTTGATGGGGTCATCTGACCCCTTTGGCTGCCTATTTCCTTGTGTTCTGTTTTTGGTCTTTGGTGATTTCGGTTGTTGAGTATTGTTGAATGTTGTTTGGGTAGATGCCGTGGTTTTTTGTGCTTGGTAATGGGGGGTGTTGGTGCTTGATGTTGACTCGGGTGCATCTGTCTGCGTTTGAGCGTCCTTCGTTGCCTTGGGATTGTTCTTCACTACAGTGGAGAAGGATGGGCCAGGAAGAGATGTGTTTGCCTGTACAAGCCCTCTGGCCTCTGGATATTGAATGTTCGAGGTGTATTTAACCCTCTGTATTTCCTTCTGCTGTATCCAGGTATCACAATCCTTGGAATTGGCGTGGTGCTCCTTTCCACAGTTGACACAATGCGGAGTGGCTCTACACTCAGATTCCTGGTGAGAATGATCTCCGCATCGGCCACATATTCGGTCTTCATGATGACCATATTTCGGACACTTATAACATCGAAGTGGATTTGGGATGTACACAACCTTCACTTGCAGAAAGCCAACTTTGACCACTCTCGGTACTGTTTTCTTGTTGAAGGTGAGTATAAATGTGTTGGTGTCCTGCAGGTTGTTGTTACGTTTAGTACGTATTCTACGGACTGCAGTGACACCTTCCATTTTCATCCCTTCAATGATATCCGTGTCGCTGACTCCAGCCAAGTCACTACAGCGAATCACGCCCTTGGACGAATTGAGTGTTGTGTGCGCAAACGAGGTCACTGGAATATCGAGAAAGGTTCTCATTTTCTTGAGGTTTTCTGTTTGACCTCGTCGCTCACACTCGACAAGTAAGCAGTCCGATTTCAACTTTTTAACACCTTTTGGTGTACCAATCAATCCCGTAATTGTACATTAAGCGGTTTTGTGGCATCTTTAGACTGTATAACCATGAAGCGTGGAAATGAATCCACACCACATGGTTCGTCATCTGAGTCAGATCTAGTTTTGGTACGTTTGAGTTGATTTTTTTATGAGATATCCATTTTGGTGGATTTAAAATTCAGCTCCCGTGCTCCCCGCCTACCAAGGAGCCCAACAAGTGGACACTTTTCAAGTGCCAGGGATACACAGATGTTATACTCAGTAGGTAAATTCACCTCCTGATTCATCCCATAAGACATACTCAGTCGGTAAAATTACCTCCCAATTGACCCGTTGAGCCACCGCCTTCTAGGAAGTCTTCTAAGACTTGGAAAAGGGAAAGTTAAAGGGATAGAATGTAGGGGCAACGGTGGTATCAAGAGAGATACAACGAGAAGGATAAAGAAAGTGAGCGAGTAAATAAAGACCACCTAGGGCTCGGCGTGACCAGCCGATTTGTCGAGACCGGGCCCATCCCGATCACCCGTCTAGAAGAAGTAGAGGCCAATGTAGTGTATTGCATCGGAAAGCCTCTGCTCAACTACCAGGATCCTTTCCTCCTCCGACACGGGTCGCAACCCACGGCAAACAGGTTGACTCTACTTAGTCGCCTCTTACGACACGTAGCGAGGCACGGCGGGCCAATTCTACAACCCCGAACCCGCAGGGGGACAAGTTCATGCTGGAAATGTTTATAAATGCATTTGCTATCAAGTTCAACATTATTTTGAGAATTTGGTTCCTTTTCATATATTTCATACGAAGAGTACCTTCATTAGTAATACTATTATTTATGTTGGAATTTGCAGCTTATATCATTACGCCAACTGTTTTGCTCGTATCCTCAACGATTTTGGCAAATGATTTGTTTGCAATATATATATATATATATATATATATATATATAACAACACTCTATACTTATATATATATATATATATATATATATATATATATATATATATATATATATATATATATATATATTTATATATACTAATTTCTAAAATGCTTCTTTTCTCTTACGAGAGATCGTAAGGTACACGAACGTATAGTGAAGGTTTTAGTGACAAGCGAGTGGTATTTCCTCAACAAATAAACACACACACAAGCGCAACCAAAATAATGCGGATATTTTACATCTAAGGCAAATATCATGCCACACTCAACGTATTAAGAAAAGGTCGAGAATTGTATCGTGATAAAGACAGAATCGAAAGACCAAGTGAGGAGACGAGAAAGAGGGAGAATGAAAATGTAAGCATTCACCACTCATTGGCAAATTTTCCATTAACTGAATATACTGAAAATCCAATTATACATGTTTTAGTGGATTAAAGACATGTTACTCTGTTACGACTTCACAAGTGAAAAAAAAAGACCTCTTACGTGTGTTGCAGAAGCGTAAATACCCTTGATCCGTTAATTTGTTAGATACAGATGCACTTTCAGAATACATGAAATTTATCGCATTTTTCATTTTTCACTGTAGTCCGACATTGAATGTACATGAAAATAAGAGATATCACCAGTGTTTTTTCATAGCAGACAATATAATATATCATATGTCAAAACGTTTAAATAAGTATTAAAATTCTTAACGTTTGCAAATGGACCATGGAATTTTCCTCTTTACAATTTGACAAATTCTTTTCCAGCCTTTACCGTCATTTTATTCTGAAAATTATTTGCAACTAGTTTGATTTTCAGATTCTGGACATTGCATTAAATAGTTCAAACGTTGCAATACCGTAACATTTACATACATTTGTTTTATGGATGTTAGAGACAAGACGAATTCACAAAATTATACAGTTATACACAGTCGTAAATAGCCGAAAAGTAACTATTAATTTTAGTATGACTTGAACTTAAAATTCATTGAATATCCAATTAATTGTTTGACGTCTTTGATACGTAATGACGTGATTATTTTGTATCTGTGTTTAAAGGAACTAATTTAGTGACATTTGGCAGCCATTACATACTGTTTCTACATCTGAAAAGGAACAAGCTACACAACCAACAGATGCACCATTAATCTCCTCCTCTGAGGGATCATCAACAGTGGCATCGCCATCTGTAACAAATGACGCTAACAGAGATGACGATTATGATGAAGAGGAAGATGTAGAGGAGGTACAGGCAATAGATGCACCAATGAGCCCGTCATCTGATATAGCATCAACAGTGGCACCACCATCTGTAACAAGTGATGTTGATGGAGAAAGTTATTCTGATGGAAATGAAGATGTAGAGGCAGTGCAGGCAACATATGCACCAATGAGTCCGTCCGTTGAGAGAACATCAACAATGGCATCGCCATCCGTCACAATTAGTGCTGACAGAGATAACGATTCTGATGAAGATGAGGTAGAGGCGGTGCAGGCAACAGATGCACCAATGAGCCCATCCGTTGAGGGAACATCAACAGTAGCGACGCCATCCGTAACATTTGATGCTGACAGAAATAACGATTCTGATGAAGAGGAAGAGGTAGAGGCGGTGCAGTCAACAGATCCACCAATGAGCCCGTCCGGTGAGGGAGCATCAACAGTGGCACGACCAGCTGTAACAAGTGATGTTGATGGAGAAAAGTGATTCCGATGGAAACGAAGATGTGGAGGTAGTGCAGGCAACAGATTCACTAATGAGCCAGTCCGTTGAGGGAGCATCAACAGTGGCATGGCCATCGATAACAACTGATGCGGACAGAAAACGATTCTGATGAAGAGGAAGAAGTAGAGGCGGTACAGTAAACAGACGCACCAATGAGCCCGTCCATTAAGGGAGCATCAACCATCTGTAACAAGTGATGTTGATGGAGACAGTGAATCTGGTGGAAATGAAGAGGTAGAGGCAGTGCAGGCAACATATGCACCAATGAGCCCGTCCGTTGTGGCAGCATCAACATTGGGAATCAATATCCGTAAGAATTGATCCTGACAGAGATAGCGATTGTGATGAAGAGGTGTAGCCTTCAGATGCACCTTTGAGCCCGTCATCTCAGAGAGCATCAACAGTGGCTATTATATAAATCTTGTATTAGACGAAATAGACCTTTGTAGTTTGTACCGTAATGTCCTCCGTATTAATCATTTCAGAAGCAGGAATTAATCAGCACGAAACATATATTTATCTATATATCTGCCTATCTATCCCTACCATTTCAGGATTGCTTCTTTGAAAACAGATGATGCAACTTTAAAACATAACTCAACTGTACAGCTCGTATAAGGAGAGCAATTCCGTGTTAAGCAGGTTTTGCAGGGAAATAATAGAAATTATCTCCGAAACGTTTAGGACAAGAAAACACATACGAACGTCTTCATCGACGATATCCCTCAAGTTGTCACACACACACACACACACACACACACACACACATATATATATATATTTATTTATTTATTTATTCATATGCTAAATTTGACTAGCGTAAACAAAATTAAAGAAATCAAACAAACAATCTCCCAGGATTGGATAACGCAATTATCTATCTATCTATGTCTATATTCAAATATAGATCAGTATTGAGTCGTTGAGCACGTATGAGGATAATAATCCTACAAAGATATCAAGCGCGATGAAAAAGCATTCATGGCCTTTGAAAACTAAATTCTCACCACTGGGTCCTAATGATAGAAACAGATCGACTTTTGTCATTAAGGGTATAATACTATTTTACCTCACATTGACAATGATTGTTATTTCGCACGTAAGAGATTAAAGCTGGTGGCACCTTGTATGATCTTAATTTCTACATAATTATTGCAACAAGGCATGTAAGAAACCGTGATTACTTCTAACCTCGATTATAGGGTAGGGTATTATGACCAACAATTCTAATAAATAGCTTTTATGTATATTGTATTTCAGTGTTTCTTCAACATATCGTAGGTAGGGTAGGGACAAGCATTCGACTCAGTTTTTTGCACTTACCTGTTTCATCCTTCTGCAACGTGCTCCGGAAACAATATAATAATTGTGAGATATATAAAGCTTTTACAAAAGTCCAAGCGTAGGAATATTAATGATATGGAAATTGGTTTCATGATTTTTATGATTTAGAATTATTACTTCTCAAGGAGACTTTGCATCCCAAACCAGAAGTCCAAAAGTAATAAGGAGAAGAATATAAGAAAACATTAACACGTTATAGCATCTGAACTTATAAATGTGCCACCATTCCTAACATACACACAAGTGAGCTTGTTACTATCTGACTGATCGTAGAAGTTTAAATTTAAGTAATAATATGTATCCTAGTGAGAGCGCGCATCATTATGTTACCATAGAGTAGCGTGTAAGCCTCATACTGATTACCTAAGGCTCAGTTGTAAAGACAAAAAAACATTATGTTCTGGAAGCCATATATTTGTACATTACTAAGAGTTCAATAGTGACCTTAAAATCCTACTATGTCGATAGTTTGATGTTGGTAAATTTCGTTTTCAGTCAAAATAGCAATATTTTGACACTTAAATGTCTTAACCTGGCAATAGGGCCCAACTGTATTGAAACGATAACTAATTTACTAATTTGGGGCTTCTAATTCGTTGTTTGTAGGAAAAAATGGATGGAAAAATATGAAAGGATTAAATGTTTGTCATAAATGTGATTGAAAAAATGATAACTTGAACACAGTTGATGTGTCTGAATGTAAATTATAGGCCACGCTATTTTAGTTAAGGAGGGCGTTGGAAGCATGATGGAAAACGGGTATGCAATAACAAGGATTCCACGTAGTGTTACATTTATCATGCCCCTCCTTTGCACAATCTTAAATCGTAGCAGACACGGGGACATGAAACGTTATTAAAAAAAGACTAACTGTTCCTCCGTGTGAAGATTAGTCCAGATATTGTCGGCAACACATTCAAACAAATACAAGTAGGTCGCTGAGGTCTGGACATGCAGTACTGCCAAAGGTGAATACACTAGAATGCAGTCACAACAATATAGACAAGATTGAGGTAATTGAATCTATGTTCCTAAACGTATCGTTATCACTGCAGCTTGAAAGGTTGCTACGTATCGTCGACTGATAATTTAATAGAATCGCAACCATCAAATGTTATGACTTTACCTGCCATAGTGTCAAAAATAATTAGATGATTGTTAAATACATTGTACCTGCTGAGGATGCAATGTAAGACACTGTAGCCCACGTTCGCCAGTTGTATGTACAAATGCATCAATTTGAACAAAGTCATGAGGTTTCCTGGCAATGCATGAAGCGATGGCAGAAACCGAACAAAAATACGAATCCTAAAATAGACGACAAGAGTCGAATTGAATATTTATTAACGGCTCTAAGGGGCTTCCTATTATTCCACAACTTGAACCCATTGTTGTCGGATATTCGCTATGCTTTAGCATACCTTATTAGAGGTAATCATCTATTCGACTTCATAGGTAATTGTAACACAGGATAGAACTAGAAGATTTAACAATTTAGAATCTAACGATTATAGGATTCTAGAAGGAACAACGAATTTCTGACGAATGCAAATGGTCACATGCTTGATTACATCGACTGTGAACTGGAAGCACTTGTCAATAAAATTAATAGAATTAAAGAAATGCAAATACAAGCGCCATCCATAAAGTTACAGTTTTGCTACCTCTGCCGAAATGACATTTTTTTCGTCAAGAACATAAAGGTGAAGGATGGCCAAAATAGACGCAGGAAGACGCTGGTTAACGTCCAGAAATAATTTCTAAAATAAGATGTCCAGAAATTGTGTTTATCACGCTATTTAATCTTATACTTCGATGAGTGTATGAGTTTATCAAGCAGTAATAGTTTCAATATTCATAGCTTCGATATTTAAAAAATTAAAATTTCCCTGTCAACGAAGCCTTTTATATATTAAAGAAATATTTGGTAGAGAACACAGGTCTTGAAGATGATCATATTTTCAATAGCTGTTCTGAAACAGAGACTGGGTGATAAAAGAGAAAGAAGTCCCTTCAGGAAACCACTTTGAGTGATAGAGTGTTTAGGAATACACTACGTATTTTCAAAATTCTGAAAACACGAGTCTCTAATTATATAACACACGAATTTAATATCAAGTCTCTTATGACTTATCATTCGACCACTATTTCAAGCTTTATTGTATTCGGGGCATTTTACAGCTGTCCCTTTGGAGTTACAGTTATTAATTAACTTCCAAATGATCACAAATCGAAAGGTATAGAGTATCCTCAATGAATGTGCCGACGTGTCAGCATCCCTAAAAGTGCTAATTCGAAAATGGTCATAATATATAAAGATGATATAATCCTGAATGTCACTGAATAAATTGTAAGAATTCAGAAATGGTGATTTAGTTCTAATGTCAAGAAGCGCCTTGTAATTTCAATGATTACCTTAAATAAAAAAAAATCTCCAACTCATTTCCAGCACAGTATAGGTTGTAAACAAGGTTAGGTTTCTGAATATAAACATGACCAAGATCATGTGGACAAGGAATTTACAAGGGGAAAATAAATGTCCTTATCTCATGTCCAAGTAACATGTTTGCAAAATGTATCGTAAAGTTTAGTTGAACTCATGGACACAAGTTTGCTTGTAATATGTTGTTAGAGCCGTGTAATTCAGATTTGACATAGGTAGCACTTTAAAGAATTGTCGACATTGCTAAATGTAGTCTTTTCCAGTGTCATAACATTTGGAGAGCAAGATGCAAAATGCATATATTATCTACTGACTCCCATCGTACTTCTTTCTCCTGTAATAGCATGTACACGCGTTATGGCGAGAGATGAGGAAAGGAGGGAGGGGTGGAAAAAGAAAATGAGAGATGATTTGAGAGATCTTTGATTGTTCATCTAAACATGTCATTATTATGTACAAAGCCGTCAAATGTTTGGTATTGACACCTTTCTCATAACGTTCACAATTTCATCCAAACTTTTGAATCGATATATTTATTTTTTCTTTTGACCATTTGTTTTGTCAGTCTAAATATTGATGCCAATTCGATTCATGTTAACATTTAATAAATGCAGAAGAAAGGTAGGAGGAGAAACGTATCCCATCATTAATGGCACAGTTCTGCAGTTATATACAACTAAATGGAGAATCCCTTAACTTCAGTAAAAATCACCCATACAAAGCCATCAAATAATTAGTTGTATAAATAAATTCTAATTGCCAAGACAATATTAGCCAAATGTGGTATTTAAATTGTTGCAAGCAAAACCAGTGTGCACGTACTTGTATCTGTATCTGGGCAATTATGAGAAAGAGAGAGAGAGATTCAGATGAGGTTTATGAAAGAGCAATGCTAATAAATACCTTTTGTGTATAGTTTACATCAACGAATCCTTAACAAATCTTAAGTAGGGTTAGGTTAAGGATAAGGGACTGACCCATTTTCATTAACATGTTTCATATTTTTCCTACGCTTCCTGAACACAAAATATATGATTTGTGAGAGACATACAGCGATTCAAAAGGTCGACATTAGGTATGTTACTGATGCATCGTATAAAATCTAATAAAACGGTGACATTATTATTTATTATCTCTATGGTTAGGGATTTGTACTTATGTAGGAGAATTTGTATCCAACCCAGGAGACCGAAAGGGAGAATACAAATGATATAACCGAACCTTATCACGTACTAGCTTCTACGTTTCTGAACATGCCCCCACCTTCCTTCCAACATGTACACGTAATTTTGGTACCATCTGAGCAATGAATGAAAGTAAATTATGTGGCAAGATATAACGTAGTGAAATCCTTTGACATTATCTTTGCAGAGAGTAGGTTGTAAGTCTATT
>JAECUM010002480.1:0-171476 GCA_016617855.1 Megalonaias nervosa
TAAGTCTTCAAAATGATTTTCCACATGTTGCATATATTATTTTGACCATGGTTCCCATCAATGCAGATTGGTAGTTTATTGGAAGTTGTCGTAGTACTTTGTTTAACTTGCTTCCAGAATTCGCGTTGGTCGACATTTTCAAATTTTTGTGCTAGCGAGTCTGCTCTATGTTTTACTTCATCTTTCTTGCATAATCTAAGAGCATACTTATATTGTGCTCTTGTTTGACGCATTCGGTTACTTAATTGTCCATGACGAGGTTTACCGTTATCACGCCACATTAGGTAAGCATTTCGTGCAAAGTCGTGTAGTTCTTTGACACAGTCATTCCAGCCTGGTATAACCCGGTGGCCACGTTTGGATTTTCTAGTCAATCTATTACCGGATTTCGATAAAGCTTTTACTATATCAGCGTATAAACCATTTATCTGTTTCATATGCACCTGATTAATGCAACCATGGTCATTACAGATCGCAACACCATGTGGGATCTCAATCTTGTTTAATAAAAATGCAGATGTCTGAGTATAATTCAGTTTTTCGTCAGAAGTAATGTCTGACCAATTAATGTTGTATTTCAAGTTTAAGAGTTCATTGTGGCAAGAATCAAATCTAGGAAGTAGATCAGTCTTGATAGTCATTAAAGTAGGGCGATGGTCGGACCCTACTAGGGTGTGTATTATACTCATATCACTTATAGCAGAATGAGCAGATTGTGTAGAGACACAATGATCCAACAAAGACACTGTATTGTGTGAATCACTGATGTAAGTAAAATTATTTGTGTTGTCAACTATTAGTTTTAAGTCCGATATGATATAACCATATTCGTCACAAAATAGGCGAAGTTCATCTCCAAAGGGAGTGGATTTGAGCGTATTAGCATTCCAATCTCCTATTACCTAAGCATTTATTGTATTAGCATTTTCTACAATAGAATTAATTTTGCCCAAATAATCTACAAATTCCCCAAAATTTTCCGCTAGATCACATGGTAAATAGATATTGACAAAAAGCAAGAAGGAATCCCTTGTATTGGTAGTAATACCTATTAATCTGGGATCATCGAGGTGTTGTACTTGTATAATACTTGCGAGAGATCTACGGTATAGTACCCCGACACCTCCGTAAGGTCTACCTGTATGAATATCGTTAGAAGATTCAATCGGCGATACCCCTGATCCATAGAACTCGTCATGTACGGATGAGAGGCAGTCTAACTCACTGTCGAGAAGCCACAATTCTTGTAAGAAACAAATATCGGAAATATCACATAAAGTTCTTACATTTTGTATATTTCTTGTTAATGAACGACAGTTATAAAAAGAAATGCGTAAAGTGTCCATTATATATGTTTGAGTCCAATTTGTGGATATCATAGTTTAACTCCGACTTTGATAGTAGTCTCTAACTAATGCATTTCTTGGCCACGCATCCACTTTCATCATTGCATTGTGCGTAGGGTTATCACATGTGATTTTGAAGCTGGCATAGGTATTAAATTTCGTTTGTAGTTTTTCCACCTGGGTTGGTTTAACTCCAGAGTAATGCTCAATATGTGAGGAAATGTCAGATTCCTGGGTTTCGGGGGCAAGTCTTGTCACGAATATGCATCTCTGTCGCATTGGACGAACTGTACGCAATTTTGAGGACGCGGCCTTTCCTATAATAACACTTCCACGCCTTCTTGGAAACTGGTGTGTAGATTGGACGTTTGTAAACTTATTAGGCCGTCGTTGATGCAGATTTGTTCTTACTTTCATTACTTTTCTTATTTTTGTTCATTGAATCACGAGGCTGTCATGCGTAAATCACACGTACAACCAGCTTCATGTCGTCATTCTGTCTCCCAAGGGCGTTTCATGCTTTAACATAGGAACTTTGGTAACTGTCTCTCCTTCTTTTCTTTGTTGGCATACCTTATATTTTTTATGCACATTTTATCCTTTTTCCTACTCTCGCTGTTTATTTTATACTTATTATACAGCGTGCAATTGCCTCTAAAGACAAAATATGCTTAACAATAATATAGATAAATGTAACCCGTGACAGGAACCGAATTGAAGGCGTTTCGATCAACAATACTACGTGTAACCCCTCGATCAAGCGTCCCTTGATACTAACACAGAAAATAAAGAAGACGGAAGTTTCACATGTATGCAGTGAAACATTTATTTACCTGTACATTAGGAAACTATATTTTATTACGTCATCGCTCTGCTATCCATTTTTGTCTATGCATGAGTAGATAAATGCATTTATTGGTCCTTTCTGTGCCTTACAAAATTAAACGTAGCAAAGCCTCCGTTGTAACTGACAATAAAGATGATAATTAATTAATGAATTAATTAATTTACTTATGAACTCTAAGCAGTAATAGGAACACAACTAGAAATAATCATTTTTCACACATTGAGATAAGCTAATGACAGCTGAACTTGAAAACCAATATTGTTTAATAATTAACTTGTTAGCTTCCGTAATACATTTGCCGGTGGGAAAAATGCGAAACATTTTACCACCATTTGTGTTTTTCTGCAGGTACAATGACGGTGCTGACGATGACATTTCTAGGTCTGGAGAGTCGCAGCGATCTTCCGCGAGTATCATACACCACAGCACTAGACGTGTACATCGCCATGTGTTTCACCTTTGTCTTAGCCACCATGGTGCAATTTGCAGCAGTCCACTCTTACACGAAGCATGGATACGGGGAGCAAATGCCAGATTCGCCTACCACTCCCGATGGGGAAGGGGATCAGGAGGAACAACATCAACTGGTGTGTGAGCATTTATGCATAGCCAATGTAAAAATTTATTTGACCTCGTGATATAGTCAGTCCTGTCAAATGATGGGATGAGGTGATGTTTCTGGAGCTTCAAGAATCAACGTGTGTCTAGACATGCCCCAGAACTATTACCTGTCCCTCTAAACTAGCTAGAACACATATCCGTGAACATCATTTGCATTTTTGTCTGTACATGAAGATATATTATTGCTATTCTGATTAATTTCAGTTCAATACCTTTCTATACCTGGACTTGGCTACTTTTGGAATTTTAACGGAACTAACCAAACGATTTCGCTCTGTCAGGTACATATCTCGCATTCTCTCTAGATGGAATGAAAGATGGCAGAACGATGGGTACCTCGTCCGCTTTCTGATCATTTTCAAATAAATTGCCTTTAAAAGAGTTTGTAGGTTTGCAAAAATACCAGCTTCTGTATATATTTTAACTTTGGTTCACCAATAAAAGAATGTAATTAGACTTTCTCCTCAGTCGAATCTTTGCATTTTCTTCCGACACAAAACGTCAATGAAGTTGATCACATTTCGATGTCCGGTATCAATTGATTCAATGTGCATTTCAGATGTACCTTTCTCGTGAATAATCCTTAAAAAGATTGCTTGTGTCTGTAGCTGAATTCGTATAATTGTTACAGGTGATACGTGTTCAGGAATATGTCTTTATCCATACCGCGGAATATATTATCTGCATTGATGTTGATTGTTTACGAGACGATGAGCGAACAAGATCATTTTTACATTATTTTTACTTTTTATACTTTATTGCCCTAGTTTATCGAATAAGCAGTTGCCCTTGACAGCAATATCTTTCACCCCTAGGACAATTGACCATTAAGCGGTTTGTGATGCACAAATACAAAGTGTAGACAACATACTTCTGCAACTGTTTCATAATGTTTTACTCTTATATTAACGGAAATAAGGCTATGTATAACCAAGCAGGCTAATGAAAAATGATAATTTTGATGAGACCAATTTCCTGTCGACCGTTTCTCAAGATTTGGTGAGTCACATGGGGACACATTTAAACCTGAGATGCGTTCAGTGACAACGTTTCACACTGAAATGGCCTTGGATTTTTTCAAACAGTCAGGGTTATAGTTTTGTTTTAAAACTGACTTTGTATATTTTAAGAATTTTATCTTTATTTTTATGTTTATCTATCATTTTAAATGCCTTTTATGCGTAAATGTACTCGGCACTATACAGTCATGATTATGCTGATGTGCCTTTTATGCATACATACATACATACATACATACATACATACATACATACATACATACATATAAAGGCAGACCGGTTGGAACTCTTGTTCTCACTCGCGTGACCTAAGTTGTCATCGAATTGGGATTAGATTTGGCAATGCCCTGATCATCAACATATTTCATTTTGATCATCGTTTGACCGTTTTAGTGACTTAGTTGTGTCCCTGTATGTGACGTGGCTGTTCTAACCAAAATGTAAGAAAGCCGTAACCTCGGTTCCTAGATACAAGTACATTTGCATGTCGCCAACGATAAATCTAACCATTTTATGAAATGAAGTTAATAAAACTCCTATACTGATTGTTAGAAATGAAACATAAAGAGTTTCGCCTAGATATAAATTAGCAAAAATTGCATTCATGTTTGCTTTGATGAAATCTAGTTTAGTGCGTAAACAGGAACATATGTTAGGTCACTAAATCTTGGTCAGAATAAACTCCTTTTTCAGACCGTCATGAGCGTTCCAACCGCAGTCCCTGAAAGGCAGACAGTGTTTTAAAGTAAGGTAATCGTTATAGTGGATGAAAACATTCTAAATGTTGTGTCTTACAGCTGCCGCCGACTAAAAACAGACCCTCGCTGATAAAGAGAAGTATCCACGGAAGGCGCCGTTTTTCTAGAATTTCCATCAAACGGGCAGCCTCCAGAGTATGGCGACGCTTGACGATGAGGAGGAAAAGAAAGAAGCTCGAGGATGAACGCAATAGCGTCAGCAGAATAGACAAGGCTTCCAGAATCCTGTTTCCCCTTGCTTTTCTAATTTTTAATCTTCTGTACTCTGCACTGTATATCAGTCTATTTCTATAAGACAAATGTGTTTCTGGACAAATTCAACGAAAATTCCATATCTTTGTCCTATTTATCCTGATAAATCTTTGGCAGATATATCCGTATTCTGCTCATACTGGTCCGACGCAACCGTGTACTGTATATACTCAAAGGCAAATCAGTTACAGCCAAATGTGGAACACTCTTAGTACTTTGGACCTAAATTTTGATTTTGTTCCAGTATTTGTTTGTGTCAGAGATTCGAGGCGATATTTCAGACAAGATTTTACGCCGAGACGGACCGTGTCATTCGGGTTATGCCAGCTATCCAGTAAGTCATAATTCAGATGTGAAAGTGTTGTTACATTTCGATTTTCAGCTCTGAAGACGCAAATATCTGAAGCTTCTCATTTTTTATAGCTCTCTGAATTTTGTTCCAAATGCGTGTATCTAATACAAGGTGGCAAATGGTCTGAATGTATAGTTAGTACGGTATATTAAAACGTTAAAGGCTGCACTTGAGTTTATGATTATCATTTTGCACAATAAAATAGCTATTCAGTCCACTATTGCGCCATTAATACCGTACCTACCGCAAGGACATAAAATATGTTCTCTGATCTCTATACTGTTGCTATTAAACATATTTTCTTGATTTGTAAAAGTTTTAATGTAATTGTTAGACAGCCTATATGGAAAGTAGATTCTGTATGTCACATGCCCGTACATGACGTCAGCAGAAAAATGTCTAAAGACAGCAGTTGTGGCATGCTACGTCAGATTTTACCTGCCAGTTCAGTGCATTTCTCGCTTATAGGAAATTGAAAATATTATAACGTGACTGTGGTCAGTGTCACAAAAATGTAATAGACAGTTCAAACCTTTTTGCATATGCTAGATCTCTCGATTTTATTGTAGTACCCACAATTAATGTTTTCGCCACAAAAGTAAACGTGCAGAACAAATTTATATAACAGAGGTGTAATAATCAGCATGTTAAAATCACAAACCTGATAATAGTGTACATTAGCAGGAAAAATCAACCTAAATGTTCAATTAATTATGATTCACGTAATCTCAAGTTGAAATAATCATAACTTCATAATTAATCATGCACAAAATATGATTTGATGGTTACCAATTATTGCAAAAATTGTTCATGTAACGTACTGAAGTTTTAATGTTTTTGTGAGACGAATCAAGGTTCGGAACCAGACTTTGGTTTGTGTCTGAGGGTTAAATGATAAATATATCCGGAGGTACATTCTGGTGTCAATAGTGTAACACCTGGATTGGATGCGATACCACATGTCATTTTGTAGTGACACAATATGTCGTTGTGTCCTGTAGATTTCAACATCCATATGACACAAAATTTATAAAATGGCTGAAAACTTATGACTTCAAATTGATAAATGTGACTGAGTAAGAAATTCGATAATGCCAAATGGAATACTGATTTTTCAATGGATAGAGACGTCTGTATTGATGACGATATAGCGACAGTGTCATCAAGTAAATCTCTATGTGGAAATTTGTGTCTGATATTAAGAAGGAAATAAACATTGGACAACTTCAGAAAGTTATTGTATTAGAAAATGACTAGTGAAGAATTGTTCTTAGCTAATGGTCGGCATTATGTAGAGTATGAAGGTACTGGAACGGCCAGCATTAAGAATTACTATATGCAACAAATGTACTTTTTAAAATCGTATGTGTCGATACTAACTAGACTACTTTTCTGTTATGCTCTAAGAAAAACAGTCGAGATTGAATAGATTTTTGTCTATAGGTCTTAACTGGAACCCAGCTGAAGCACACTTACCAGGACGAGGGATCTCACCCCTATTTATCGGTTTTGGGAACACACTCGGGAAATTCAACGACACAGTTTTCGCGAATATTAACAGATATGGAAGAATTCGTAAAAAGTGTTTAAATGAGCGCCATCTAACGAGAAGTCAAATGGTCAATGTACAGTAGTCAAAATGGCGCCCGATTTCCAACGGAAGGAATAGCATACATTTTGCAATGCGTTACAAGCAAAATAACAATTTGACATGAACACTTTCATCACACTGATGAAGAACAATTTGAAAATACATTAGCATTGCCTTAACCTTAGAGAAAAAGAGATACAATTGTTATGTTGAACGTTTGAATAAATCATTCATAAATGACATACTCATGCTAAGATAACATTTCTTGTATAGAAAATTCATCTTTTAAAACCTGTTACTAACAGTTTCATATTATTGTCATTTGAAATAGAAGTACAAGCATTCGAACATGAGGGAAATATAAACAAAGAAGGAGATTATGAATTATCCCAATGCATACTGATATATGCAAATGTTCTAGACAGGACAATAATTTGACAGGTAGTCAGGTTTGTTTCAATATGTAATATAAAATGTGCATAAAGTCTCCGAATGATAAAGCTACCCTTGAAGAGAGTTATTATAATACATTTACCTCTATCAAATTAAAAGGCTTATCAAAAGGGAGAAGACATTAGGTATAATGTTTCAAGCAGTTTCGTTTTGTTCAACAGTCAACATTCTTTTAATCGAATGATGGGATACTTTCACAAGATCTGTTAATTTGATTTCAAACTTTTAACCTTTAGCTCTCTGGCATTTTTATTTGAAAACTGTTTCGTAATTGAAATATAAAATACAGGAATGATATTTGCAAAGTAAAGAACATTACAAGCGGATAGAGAAAACATAAGGAAAAATACTAAATAATTAGTTAGCTATCAACTGATTATGTTAACGTAACGTTGCACACTTTCAAACAAAATATATATCTGTATTATGGCATTTTGTTTACGCACATTTTCACACCATTGGCAGCATATAATGTAAGAATAGGAAGGCGTCAAATCAAATGTACACTACTTAGATATTAGACACACCGTCGACAGGCAAAATCGTGTAAGAATACAATAACGTTAAATCAGATGCACACTATTTACGTCTGTGTACAGTGAGATGCGGTAGTGTTTGTACAGAAGACTGAAAAGAAAAGCTCCTGATTTCGACATCAAATATTTCTATATTGTAACCAAACTCAAGCACAATATATCTACTGTTAAAAACACTGCTTACTATTCACACACACACACACACACACACACACACACACACACACACATATATATATATATATATATATATATATATATATATATATATATATATATATATATATATATATATATATATAAGAGGTTTATAAAGAGCGTAATTTGATATTGTGATCAATTAAAAGGATAGAGAAACATGAGGTTCACATAAAGAACCTTCAACTCCTTTACGTAATGGTATTCTTTGTCAGTGGTCTTTCGTTATTCCGTGATTATATTTCCGTTCTTTTCAATTCTGAATGTAAGTATTCGTCTCTTTAAAGTTTAACTATACCATCAGAGCTGCACTATAGTGTCTGAAATTTTATTGACAAATGCCAGTGTAAATAACCGTTAGTGCCTGTTATTGAGCCATCTGCATGCATTTGAGATCATTTGATTAGTAATTCAATAATATTTCACTCAAACCCATCTGCATCTATAATTGTAGCTGTGATGCTATCTAAACAGGATCTGATTACAGTTTTGACTATAACCAAGTCTGATCATTATTTTGATTGCAAAAACTCCGTACAGACCCGATGCTAAGATCATAACGTTTCCATTCTGCGAACATTACATTGTTCTCCTGTCAGGATAAATGACTTACGAAGAGATCTCTGTATCATTGTTGCTAGCTGATGGCATTGTTTCTTGTTTTATCGAAATTTAATAGTACATAAACACAGAAAAGGCTAATATATTAAAGTGTCTTGCCCATTGGAACACCACGGCGGCAAATACTACATGGTACGGGTAGGGTTCAATCCAGGCTGTTAGTCCAGCACGAGGGTCACCACCTTGTCTCTTGTTGATGTTACTTAAATTATTGCTTGGATGAAAACGTCAGTGCTCGGTGGTCAGGAGTCTTCATTACGATGACTTTTTGATATATATCATTCTGTAACATACAGCATTCACATATCAATACTAATGGAAAAATCCATAAGTGAGCACGAGTCTGTGCGTTCGCAGACTACTCGCCTGTTGTGAATCAATCGTCACTTTTTTGGTCATATTACTACAAACAGGATGAGGACTTTCTCCCGACGGACCATTGGCCTATTGTTGATGGGTAAGTTGCCTGTATAAACAAAGTTATTTCATAATGTTCATTGTATGCGAGATATATTCGTTCAGTATATAGGGTTAACCCTAACTGTAAGCAAGTTCTTGTAATTTGATAATGTTTAGACCGTGATTTTTCCATTCATTTAACCCCGATTCATGCACGCAGTTTTCCTCATGATACGAATTTTGTTGTTGTTGTTGTTGTGGGGCTTAACGCCATTTTTCAGCACACGATAGGCTACACATGGCGGCCAATATTAATGGTGGAGGAAGAAACCGGGAAATCCCCGGAAAGAACCACCGACCCACGAGAAGCTACTGGCAAGCTTTCTCACATATCCACATTCGCCGAATCCTAGACTCGAACCCACGCAGACTGAGGTGAGATGGTAGTGATCCGTAACGAAGAGCGCTTTAGACCACTCGGCCACTCGGGGCCCCACGAATTTTGTGACAGTTGTGAAAATACTGACGGAAAACGCAAAACAATAAGAACTTTTTATAATCAAACGTAAACTGTGAAACTAATCGTGTCTTCCAAATTTTCGGAGTATACTGCCTAATTTTATTTTTAGACTATCTTTGTTAATTGAAAAGATTACAAACAGAGGAAAAAGTAACAGACATTTGCCATGAAAATGATAATTAATACCTGTTATGGTACTTTTTTTACCGATTTCCTAATTTATGTCCTTTAATTGCGGATGATTGTTAATAACGCCTTGGCGAAGTTCGACGAAGCGATCAAGGCGTCTATGTGCATATTCGTTCGTCACTACGTACGTCTGACCATGCACCCGCTGAATTGTCTTCAGTGTTAAAGTTTGTTTCGTTTGTTTCATTTCAATACTATTTGATCACCCTGTTCAGATTTGGAATAAAGCTTGGAGGGCGAAGTTTCATACTGGTTAACTGCGGATGAAAGTTAGAACTGTTTTGCTAAATATGCGTCGTCACCTTGTTCGATAGCTTATTGATATGCTTCGTGGTTTCGATGGATTTGCTGAGCTTGATGATTTCTCTCTTATGAGTATCTTAACCTCTTTAATTTCTTTTAAAGAAGGACATCACGTGGAAGCACATTATAGTCACTTTCTTTAGAATCTTTCATGAATGGACTGCTTTAAATGCAACTCCTTGTCATTTACAATATGTTGATTATATACCTGTATTAACACATAAGATATTTAATTTGACAACCTCTACGTTTCTCAAAACATTTCCTTTCACAAATTTGTCAAATATTGTTTTAAAAGTGTAATGTACAGCTTAAGGTAGCTTATTATTCTCTTCAAATACGTTTGGTTTGAATAACATGCATCACATTTCGGAACATTTAAGAATATAAGAAAACTAATCGTATAATTCCATATTAAATGACTACATTATTACACGGAATGATATTCCAAAACTTTTCTTGTTGCTATAGATATGCGATATGGCAGTCTTGTGTACATGAAATTATGGCTCCATCATTTTGTTTCGTTTACATTTTTCATTATTTAATGGGATTTATCAGTACATATTTCACCTCAGTAACCTTTTCTTGTCTTCGTGAATACCTTGTTATAGTTTCTTTTTAGTTGTTTTCAGATAACTGTTCTTCATTAGCCTACCTGTTGAGTGACATTGGTTTGAAATCTTTCATTAGGAAAGCGTTTTAAATCAGATGCACGTCTTGGTGAACTAATTTTATGTCGCATATGACGAAAAAAAACATAGCCGTAATTAACTGAGATCATCGGAAATTTAGGTAATGACACAAGCTACGTATGTATATATATATATATATATATATATATATATATATATATATATATATATATATATATATATATATATATATATATATTGTTACGAGTCTATGCTCTTAAAATGAGTAACAGGAAAGAGTGAAGAGTGAATTAAATCGAACAATAATCCAAGAATTAAAGACACAAGTCCTAATCATAAAAAGACCTGAATAAAACTCAGTTCAAGGCCCGAAGAGATCCAAAATTGAAGGCGATGACATGTCTGTTATGGTCTGCGAAGTGCGGATGTGTCAACAGTCTCTTGTTGAATCACAGAAATATTATTCCAAGTTTGAATTCAGTATAATTCCAGTGACTGTCTTTATCCAAGAATTTTATCAGTGCACGTTTGTATTTTCAGAGAAAATAATCACTTGAATTCAATAATTGAAGAAAATAAAATTCAGCCCAAGCTGGTCACAACATAATACAACTTAAAGTGTTATATGTTAAAGCAGGACTGGTAAAATCCTCACAGTCACAAGATAACATAGTTTTCTGCTTGAACCCAGGTCACAAATTAGCATTTTCTAAAAACAACCATTGCCAAATGGAAAATAACCTTCTAGAATGATTTAGAATGATCTAATGAGCCTTGTTTACATACAACACAATAGCCTATAAAATTCACTTTGGAATCTCCAAATCCCTGACCCAAATCAACATGTTTTACCTGAATAATAATTCGGTTAATTAGCTCATATACATAAAGAATAATGAGGCTATTATTAATTATTAGTTATTTATATAAATGAAATATCAATAAAAATTTAAAAAGTCAATCAGGTCAAGCAGAAATGAACTCAATTTTGGACAAGGTCAAGTCCAGTAGACAATATTACATTACAATAAAACGTAATGAAATAAAAAATTTTAAAACCAACAAACAAATAATTAAATTGAATATTCATAACACTTACCCTCATAAAGAGAAAGAAAGATTTATACAATAAAGCTTCCTTTTTACTATAGGTAAAATATGCATGTGGTTTAAAAAAAAAAACCATAAGATCAAAACTTATGAATGACAGAAATTATACATGAAACAATATATTTCTAAATCGGAGAAGGAGCTGAACTAATGTAAACTTCAAAGTGTTGTAATGCCAATATTAAAGCCAAACATTCTTTCTCGATTGTGGAATAATTTCTCTGGTGCTTATTTAATTTCTTAGACCAAAAAAAAAAAAAATGGATGATCAACACTATTTTGATCTTCTTGAATCAAGACTGCTCCACTCCAACATCACTTGCATCAACAGACAGTTTAAACGCTTGTCTGAAATTTGGAAATATAAGAACTGGTGCACGCTTAAGTATGGCCTCTAACTTATCAAAAGCCTCCTGACATTTTTCAGACCAATGTTCATTAAACGTTGAAAAGTACTTGTCGAACCTTTCATCCCAAACGGCATCAATTTATACTTATAAAGTCCATCTGGGGTCACGAATGCCGAAATTTCCTTTGCCCTTCCGTCAGTGGAATTTGCCAAAATCCTTTCAGAAGGTCAAATGTGGTGACATACTTTGCATCTCCAATTTTATCAATGCAGTCACCGATTCTTGGTAATGGAAATGAATCTGTTTTGGTCACACTGTTCACCTTTCTATAATCAGTGCACATGCGGAAAGTATTATCTGGTTTCGGAACAAGTATACATGGTGAACTCCGGTCACTTTTCCTCGGTTCTATGAAATCATTCTCAAGCAAATACTGAATTTCTTTTTTTTCAAGCATTCCCGCTTGAGAGGGTTCATCCTGTACGGGTGTTGTTTCGCAGGTGTGGAATTTACAATTTCAACGTCATCGTAGATTTTGTTTGTTCTTGTAGGAACATATGGAAATAAGTGCTCATATTCAAGTAATAACTGTTTTAGTTCCTTCCTTTCTCCTTGTAGCAAATGTGAACGTTTATGGTCCAGATTATTCATAATTTTTGAATTCCAAAGATTTGTTGCTCAAAATCAATAGATTCCGATTGCATTCCTTCGCTTAAATCCTCTCTGAGTGAGACAGGTACAACTAAATTAAATCATGATTAATCTGGCTATCTCTCTCAACAAACTCCTTTAACATATTTATATGGCAAATTTGTTTTTGTTTTCGCCTCCCAGGAGTATTTATAATATAATTTAAATCATTTACTTTCTTTGCAACTGTGTAAGGGTCATAATGCTTGGCCTGAAGAGGATTTTGTGGTATGGGCAAGAGACCCAGAACTCTATCACCGGGCTGAAAACTCCTTTCCTTTACATTTTTATCATACCTTAATTTCATTTTTGACTGAGTAGAGTGTAGATTAGTTCTTGCAACCTCACAAGCCTTTGACAACTTATACTTAAAATTGGGAACATAATCGAGAAGATTAATTTTGATATCTTCATTAGAAAGAAGTTTCTCTTTTAACAACTTTAATAATCCACGCACAGTGTGTCCAAAATCTAGTTCAAAGGGACTGAATCCTAAAGATTTTTGAACTGATTCCCGAACAGCAAACAATAGTAAATGAATGGCTTCATCTCGAACATTACCCGTATCAAAACAATATGACCGAATCGTATTTTTCAAAGTTTGATGAAATCTTTCTAAAGCCCTTTGGATCTCAGGGTGATAGGCAAAAGATTTGAATTGTTGAATGCCTAATTCGTAAATAACTTGCTGAAAAATTCCAGACATAAAATTTGACCCTTGATCAGACTGGACAGATTTGGGAAGGCCAAATTGAGTATTACAAAACTTTATCAAAGCTTTCACCATTGTTTTAATTTTTATATTCCTCAGAGGAATTGCCTCTGAGAATCTTGTTGATGCACACATTATGGTCAACAAGTATTGTTTACCTGACTTGGTCTTAGGTAAGGGACCAACACAATCTATCATTATCCTGCTGAATGGTTCGTCAAATGCAGGAATAGGTTGCTGGTGAGCCTGGGATATCTTCTGATTGGGTTTTCCTACCATTTGACAACCATGAAAAGATCTGCAGTATTTTCACAAACATCACTTTTAATTTTGAGCCAATAGGAGTTATTCAAGATCTTGTGATAAGTCTTATTAATCCCTAAATGACCAGCCACAGGAGTTTCATGGGCCAGACTAAGTATTTCCTGTCTGTACGATTTTGGAACTACAGTTTGATAGATCACTGACCACTCGTCACCAGCAGGTACCTCGGGAGGTCTCCATTTTCTCATACGAATCCCATTTTTAATGAAATAACAAACATATACTTCTGTGGCTTCACTTTCACTAATGGCTCTTTGAAACAAACAAGAGATCTCAGGATCTTTTTCCTGTTCGACGACAAGTGATTGTCGTTTGTCACCCTGATTAGAATAAAGAGAATGAGTAGTTGAAAGAGGATCAATGTGATAAATACCTTCTGAATGATCCAAACAAGGAGTGAAAGTGACCTCATCAAAAGCCTGACCAAGACATGTGTCAGTTAAAGGAATATTTTCCTGATCAAGATCATTCTCAAGAGCTTTCTTTGCCATAGCTCTAGTAACTGCACAAGCTGGATATAAATCAGGGAATTCTTTTACAATAGGATCGACTTTCTGATCCAAACAAGGCTTGACAGTTACAAGTGGATTAATCACAACCTTGTCTCCAGCTAGGTCATTGCCTAGTAATAAATGAACGTCCTCAGTGGGTAAAGAAGACACTATTCCGACTGACACGGGTCCTGACACTAAGTCTGATCACAAATTTACAGAATGGAGAGGAACATTAATAAAGCTGCTGTCTACTCCTGAAATAAGAACACTCTCATTAGAAGACTTCTCAGAAAAAGGAAAAGTACCTGATAATAAAAGACTCTGAGAAGTTCCCGTGTCCCTTAAAATTTTAATACGGATGTAACTAGCCGAATCACCCATGAGCGAGATGGAACCCTTCGACCTGAATGGTTCAAATTCTCCATAATAAAATCAGACTGGGGTTTATTAGACCCAACAAATGTATTGCTTTCAATACATGACAGTGACATTGACCTCTTAGAAATAAGAGGATTTGGAATAGGTCTGTCTTGATTCTGATGCTTATATTTCAATTTGTAGCAATCAGAAATAACGTGTCCTTTCTTCTTGCAATAGGTACACGTAGGAAGAGATAACGATTTCTGATCAATCTTATTAGAAACTTGATTTCTAAAAGTTGTGCCAGATTGCAATTTGGAATGTCTCGTATTAGGCTGAAATATTTTTTTACCAAAAGACTGCTGATTGGAAGACTTACAGAAGAAACTTTATGAGCAATGGAAAACTCGTCAGCATTACGCTAAGGTTTCGACCTTGTGCTCATGAAGATAAGTCTTAATGTCACTCTGGACGCAATTCTTGAACTCTTCGAGTAATACGGGTTGTCTTAGATTTTCGTAATCTTGATCAACTTTCTAGATTAAGCACCACCTATCAAATAACTGCTGTTTTCTCTTGCAAATTTGACATGAAATTGTCCAGCTTCTTTTCATAGTCCCTGAATTTTTGCCGATAAGCCTCAGGGACTAACTCATAACCCTTTAAAATGCATTCCTTAACCAGATCATAGTCAGCAGTCTGCTGTACTGACAGGAAAGCATAGATGTCTCGGGCTTTACCGCAAAGTGCACCCTGTAATAATTGTCCAATGCTCCCTTGGCCATTTCGAATTTTCATGTTTTTTCAAAATGAGGAAAATATTTGTCCGCTTCTTTTTCTCTAAAAGGGGGCACTAACCTAATATTCTTAGTAACATCAAAACTTGAATTTGTTTGTAAGTGGGGGTGTGCTTTTCACTTGCTAGCTCTTATTCTCTTAATCTAGATTGAAATTCTCTTTCTTCCTTTTCTTTTCTGCATTTGCATCTGTCTCTCTCTCCCCTCTTTCTCCAATTGCAACTACATTTGTTTCTATCTCTCCTCTTTCTCCAACAGCATTTGTTTTTCTTCTTTCTGTAACTGCATTTGTTTCTCTTCTTTCTGTAACTGCATTTGTTTCTCTCTCTCTCTCCTCTTTCTCCAATAGCATTTTCCTCTCTCTTTTCTCCTGATTTACTTGCATTTGCATTTGTTTCTCCTCTTTCTCCAGTTGCATTCTCCTCTCTCTCTTCCTCTTTATCTAATTGCATTTGTTTCTCCTCCTTATCCTTCTGCAGTTCAAACTTTCTTAACTCTAATTCCATCTTAGATTTTAATTTTAATTCCTTTACTTTTATGTTCGAGTTTGATACAGACTTACTAATCAAAACCAAAGCACTTTTATCAAATACATTCTTTTTCACCAAATATTGGACCAAAATATTTTTTATTTCTTGCTTCGTTAAAGAAGATTTTGCCTCAGAAAGATCATATTTTCTGGCAAGTTCAAGCAATTCATCTTTTTTCAAACAGTCTAACTGCTCTTGGGTAGGATTTGAAAGAATGATCTCCGCTTTAGATGACATTGTAAAAAGCTTGCTGATTCACTAAAAAATTCTAAAATGTGAAATAATACTTGGGATTTTAATAATTCCGAAACAAGGGGAATTTAAATTTCAAAAACAAAGTTTTCTGAAATATTTTAGCAAAATTCATATACCGGACGAGCCCCCAATTTTCTGTTACGAGTCTGTGCCGTAAAAAGTAAAATAAGTAACAGAAAATAGTGAAGACAACAAGCTTTGTAAAATTTAACAAATAATTTATTTCCCTAGAATACAAAGTGAAAAATGAGCAAAAAAGAACTTACGGTATTGCGAATTAAATAGAAAAATAATCCAAGAATTAAAGACACAAGTCCTAGTCATAAAAAGACCTGAATAAAACTCAGTTCAAGTCCCGAAGAGATCCAAAATTGAAGGCGATGACGCGTCTGTTATGGTCTGCGAAGTGCGGATGTGTCAACAGTCTCTTGTTGAATCACAGAAATATTATTCCAAGTTTGAATTCAGTATAATTCCAGTGACTGTCTTTATCCAAGAATTTTATCAGAGCACATTTGTATTTCCAGAGAAAATAATCACTTGAATTCAATAATTTGAAGAAATAAAATTCAGCCCAAGCTGGTCACAACATAACACAACTTAAAGTGCTACATTTTAAAGCACGACTGGTAAAATCCTCACAGTCACAAGATAATATATAGTTCTCTGCTTGACCCCAGGTCACAAATTAGCATGTTCTAAAAACAACCATTACCTAATAGAAAATAGCGTTCTAGAACGATCTAATGAGCCTTGTTTACTTACAACACAATAGCCTATAAAATTTACTTTGGCATCTCCAAAACCCTGACTCAAATCAACATATTTTACCTGAATAATAATTCGATTAATTAGCTCATACACATAAAGAATAATGAAGCTATTATTAGTTGTTTATATAAATGAAATAAATTTATTTTTTAAAAAGTCAATCAGGTCAAGCAGAAATGAACTCAGTTTTGGACAAGGTCAAGTCCAGTAAACAATGTTACATTACAAAAACATGTAATGAAATTAAAAAAATTAAAAGTAACAAAGCAATTAAATTGAATATACATAACAATGCACACACACACCCAAATATATATATATATATATATATATATATATATATATATATATATATATATATATATATATATATATATATATATATATAGATTGTGTTTTGACAAGTTTTAAAATCAATCTTAGTAAACAAACTCTATTTTTCAAATCGGGGGTATTTTCCGAGCGGATGATTAAGTCTGGTGGGTCTGTTCCGGCGTGGAGATGTATTGTGAAATATGTCACGTGGGAGCTATTACAAAATAGATAAGTAGAAATGTAACATAATTTAGTAAAAGTGGACAATTAATTAATTCTTATTACGTCTGTACTTGTTTCAAAATCCGCCTGCCAATGTTTTAAGGTTGTGTTTAGATTTCATTTGAGATGAACCATTTGTTTAAAGTATTTATTGGAAGTACAAAGAGCTCATTGACTCTCGACTAAAGCAAAGTTTCGGGATGATTGTGAATTTTTTCGAAGGAAAATTTTGGACAATGCCATTGTGAGACATCAATATTGTGGGTACTGCAGCATATTCAAGGATACATGTACATCAACACATTCGAGACCTGGAATTCATTTGGGAACACTATATTTGTTTTGGACTTGGATTAGAACTTTTCAGGATTATTTTGATTTAAGTCACAATACTGTAAGTTCCTCTTACGTTTTAATTTTGTAACTTAGAGAATTGATCATTTGTTAAGTTTTACGAAACTTGTTGGTTTCTTTCTGTTACTTAGTTTAAGAGCATAGATTCGTAACACGAATTACAAGCATTCACTAAATTCATTATCTTGCGCGAATATCAAACTAAATCTTCTGGAAAATTGGACTTTTATTGACACGCATTATCAAAATGAGTTTAAATTGGACTTTTATTGACACGCATTATCATAATCAGTTTAAACTGACTTTTATTGACACGCATTATCAAAATGAGTTTAAATTGGACTTTTATTGACACGCATTATCGAAGTGAGTTTACAATTTCAATTTTGTCTCTATATATGGCATTTTTGTTGCCTTACATTACAATACTTACAGGATATTCTACCTTGCTTGGAGTGACCTTGGCGAGAGACTGTTCCAATATAAGTAAGAAACTGGAAAAATGTCTGGTTAGCCACGGTGTGGATGAAATGCTCTACAAGTTTCCATACATTAACGATAATCTGATGCTGGGCGTATTTTGCAAGTAAATTTCTGCACGCAAGCAAAGTTGTCATACATGTTTTCAAATGCAATGCACACGTTCCACTTTTCAGATGTTGATCACATTGTAACACTTATCAAGTCCAGCTATGTATAACCAATGCAAGTCTATATTCACGTCAAACATATTCATCAAATATAAAAACAATTAACGTATGTGATTCATATGCATTCATGTGTGCCGGTTATTGCTTGAACACAATCGCATGTTACATTTTCTGATGTGAAATAAACGTTTTTCATGAAAAGTATTTAACATTCTAGCATCTGCTTGGCACCACATATGCTTAACAATATGGAAAATTGTATACGTAAAATATGTGGTCAAATATGTCTTTCACGTCTAAATCTATAAAGGATTCACACAGGTGACAACTTTGGTAGTGATCTCTCTCTCTCTCTCTCTCTCTCTCTCTCTCTCTCTCTCTCTCTCTCTCTTGATATATATGAATGATAGTGATTTTTGATAATTTTGCCTAGCCGATGTCTTTGACTACACGAACCAAATCATAACGAGGTCTTGCATCTTCAAAAATATAAGTTTTCCAGTGGAATGAAATTACCTGCCAAACTATTTTGGGTGTTGTTTACCCGCTGTCCCGGGTTCGAATTTCCGTAGAGTACGAATTAAAATTCACTAACCTGTGCTAAAATTCTATTTATTCGTATTTATAAAAATTATGTCGGCATTTCAAGCATTCTCCTGCAGAATCCACAGATAGCATCTTCCGTTCTGGTTTGTGTATATTTGTAGTCCTCTTTAATTATTTCGATATACCTTGATTTGTGTCCTTTGAATCTGGAATGACTGTGTACATATGAGAATTATTTATTAGGTCTACATGTGGGTGTGTCTACTAAGCACGGATGCCTAAACAACCGACTCTGTAACATAATCTTTTGTTGATGTGTGCTTGGTATATCGGCCAGAATCCAACGACTCTGTAACATAATCTTTTGTTGATGTGTGCATGATATATCGGTCAGTGCTTGCGGGTAAGGCCATGGGTTCCGTTTACCGGCGGACCCAATTTCTGTTTAGTGTTCTCTCTCTCTCTCTCTCTCTCTCTCTCTCTCTCTCTCTCTCTCTCTCTTCATATCTATCTATCTATCTATCTATCTATCTATCTATCTATCTATGATTCAATAATGTAGACAAGATAATGGTGTTGTTGGTGTCATCATTAGTTTTCTTTGAGTAATTTAGTCATATAAATGTGTAGCAATGTTGGTAACAACAACAACTTGAAAAACACCATACAATAGTCTTAACTAGAACCGAACTCTGCAGCTAATACGCAGCCTGTAGCAACTGGACAATAATAAAAAAGAAAAATGGGAGAAGACAACTTTGTTGAAAAAAATCTCCACACCAATGTCAGAATGGTTTTCATCGCAAATGCATATGATTTCAATAACAAATTTTATTAACAAACACGTACGTTTGTATTTCGTGATGATGGTTGCAGAGTTGGTCTAATTTAGTTACTGAAACAGTTGATACATTTTTGTCCCACTTGTTATTGTGTGGATACCCTTCATAACAAATGCAACAACAGGTCATCTAATGTTAGAATAGGCAAACTGTAACGATCAGCTAACGTCACTGTCGGATGTAGTTGTCTTAGCGGGAATATCTTTGATGCGTCAGTGTTTACCAGTTTTTCATCTGAAGGAATTAAATACGAGTTACAAGAAGAATACGTGACATCAAATGACATCAGTTACTTCACTGGTAGTTTTATCATTTAGGTCCTAGCTTGTTAACAAATGAACACAAACAACTGAAAAAGCCACCAAAGAAAACATAGAAACAAGAAACAAATAGCAAATACATATGCAATGGATTAGATCTTTGACAACAATTCTAACAAATGCTGCTTTAGCAGTAGTGTCCGTCTAATACTTATTATACGGGGTATTATAAGATTTTCCTTTAGTTCTGGAATGTATGTAAAGTTGTATTGTTTACTAATGTAGTAGATATAATACAGTATTCATTATAGCGTTCACTCATTGCTTCACATTCATTTTGTAATACGTGTCTTATATTCCAACATTTTCATTATACTGATTTAACACAATGAACTATTAGCGCTTGATTACTGCGACCTGGTAACTCGTCTTGCTAGTAGCCTGTATATAATTTTGAAATTTTGACGAAAATAAATTGTGAGTCATGGAAGATTAATTTGCAAGTAACCTAAACATAATGTTTGTGTTACTAATTTCGCTGCAAATAAATTGAAGAAAAGACAAAAATACGGATGACCACACGGTGGAAAAGTAACTTTAAAAAGAAGAAGGATCCTCTTATAATTTTAAAGAGTAATGCAGTGAAGTTAAAACAGGAGCGGAAGAAACAAATGTTACATGAATGTCTTGAAGGGCATCCTCAGATTAATCAGACAATATTGGTTAGGTGATGGAATACTTATTTGGAGTATTGCAATAATGTGAAATTTCAAGGTAATAAATGCGAACTGAGCTAAAACAACACAAAAAACTGTTACCATACAATAATAAACAACACAAATAAAACTGTACGAAATACAATTATAAAGAACACAAATAAAACTGTACGAAATACAGTTATAAACAACAACACAAATAAAACTGTACGAAATACCGTAGGACAATTTCCGGATTAGTATCAAATTGATGTAACAATTTAGGATATTCTAGGAATTCATACACTGTAAGTTACTTTTAATTTCTTCACTTTGTTTGATTTTATATTTTATTTAAATAAATTAAAATTTTAGAAAATTGAATGCTTGCTGGGTTTGCCTTAACTTGTTACTTAATTTTAAGCCCCTAGACGTAACACCACGTAATAATAAATTCTGGCCTTGTAGTTGGTTACAGTGTGATTGATAAATTTGAATTGTTTTAAATTTTGATCTGTTCACGCAAAAATATGGAATTCGAATACGTTACAAGGCTAATTATTTCATTTTATTAAGACCGCTTACAATAAACTCCTGGATAACACATTGGATGGGACTAGAAAAAAAATTAAGTAGACGAATGAATACTAGTGGGCTTATGTATATTACACATCAACTTAAAAATTTAAAACAATAGACAACTTTTAAAAATTAAACGCACTGCAAATTCTCGGACAAAATCCTGATAAATATGCTACAAAAGAGCGCTAAAGCAAGAGGTACAATGTCCAATCACAAGAAAGTTAGTTTCTTAATAAATTATAGGGAATAAATAGCATCATAAATAATTGATTTCAGTACGTGATGCTTCAGTACCTAGGAATGTAAGAAGACTGCAAATAATTTTATTCTGTCTGTATATCAGAAAAGAGCTCAAAAGGATAAACATATACAATCGTTAGATATAATAATCAACAAAGCAGTCTGGGAATCATTTGACAGATCTTGATACCAGCTGCAGTTTTAGGGCTGTGCGAGTCCGATGCGAAAGGAGGACAAAGGGCCGACCCCTCAAAATCTCATTTCTATATCAAAGAATAAATTCTGTGAAATATCCATAGAAAAATAAGTATTTGTTTTCGAAATCAAACTTATTTGTAGATAATCTGATTTAATTATAATGTTTTTGTTTTTTATCGGTTCCCCAATACGGCAAATCCTTTGTTTTTGAGGTGCAATCGAGTACATGGAGGATAATACCATCGATCGGATCTCCAATACAGCGAATCTTGAGTTATGGTGTGTAACCGTAACTTGCACTGCACACTCTTTTACGTCCAACGTTTGAAATTTAATTTTGATTCTTCTCAGCATACTCAATTTGAAATCAAATGATAACATCTTTCCAATTCGCCACCTTCAGTTCCTTGACATTTTCATTCAATCTTTTCGTTTTAGATGCCATCATTCTATCAGGAATTGTTTTCTGTATAACTTATTCGAGTTAATCATTAGACTCCGTTATCAGATATGTCCACTAAGCTTTTGGTAATAATTTGCATCACAAGATCACTTTTAGAGAGAAAATATTTTTAAATGTAGTGTTACTGATTGTGCTATGATTGCACTAATAAGATTATTATTTTGTTACAGTTTACATTATGGCCACATAAATAGTGCAACTATATTGTTAAAGCTTACACTATGGTTACACTAATAGTACAAATGTATTGTTACAGATTATACTATAGTTAAACTAATAATACTCTCATATTGCTACATCTCATACTATGGCTCCACTAATAATGCAACCATATCGATACAACTTACACTAGTGGCTAAACAAATTATACGCCCGTAGTGATAGATCTTAACCTATGCCTACACTGATAATATAACTTTATTGCTATTGCTATACAATAACTAGAATAGCAATACTGCTCTACTGTTATTGCTTATACTCTGGTCGTACAAATGATACAACTGTATTGTTATTGATTATACTCTGGTTGTACAAATGATACAACTCTATTGTTATTGCTTATACTCTGGTTGTACAAATGATACAACTGTATTGTTATTAGAGCTGGTTACCAAGAAAAAATTTGTACCCAGTGTTATTTTTTTAAACGTACCGCAATACGTACCACGCGAAAGTGTCGTGTAAGAAAAAAGATAAAAACATGCTGCTAATGTAACTAAATTTGTAACAATATTGCTCTGGAATATCCGTACATTACTTACTGACAGAAAAAATCGACGTACCGCTAAAGTACGAAAGTACCATCGATGTACCACTAGAAAATAACAGTAATGCCGGGAACCTCTAATTGCTATTGCTTATACTAATAATACATCTTTATTGTTATTGCTTATACGCTGGACACAGTAATATTGTTACAGTTTAAGTACTTGGGAAAATTTTAATCAATAAGTTCCCATATTTATTCATACACTTAAAAAATAATTGTTACAAAGAGTACGAACAAATGCAAACAATAAAGTAATATTAGCAATGATTTTAATAATAATAATAATAATAATAATAATAATAATAATAATATAAGGAGCTAAGAATAATTATTTATACAAAATCATGCAAATTATTCTAGTCAGTGTCTCTAGAAATTGCAAATGCTTGTAAAGCCAAGACCATTTAACCAAAATTTTCTAGGAATGCAGGGACTGATAATACTCCTACAATGCAGTTTATAGATTTTGACATGAAAACATTGCATTACTGTGGAAAAATGATTAACATTGACTTGAAATATGATGATGTGTTTCATTATATCTAGGAATGTGGAGTGTATCTTGGCCTGTTTTGACATCAATATCGGAACATGTTCCAGTCTGTTGCTGTATTTCACCTATGACATAGGATCCTACAAATTAGCCTACAGAGCCATCTGTCGGAACCAAAATGGTAAGAAATGCAATGGAAAAGTAATTATTATTACCCCGGCCTATATAGCGGGGAGGAGGGGGCGGGGGCAGTAATTACTTCTGTTTTAATCTGTGTGAATAAAATAACCATGAACCATTGCTTGGAATCGTTGAGGTTAATGCGGCTTTCTTGGGCATTACACCACCTATTTGGTCCGTATGACTTCACATGAGCAAAGCAGAAACTATATTCTGTAATTAATTCTAACTGATACGAATACCTAGATTTCATTGTCATAATTTCAAATAGATATAAATAATTAACCAACTGCCGCTAGAACAAGCTTTTCTTTTAATTTTCAAAACTTCACCAAACATTCGACGATCGTTTCGTGTCTGACAGGACAGACGTAAAATCCGAAAATTTCCGTGAGTACATTCTTTTTCTATTGAACTTTGATCAGCACTGATATAAAATCTGATAATTTCCATAATTACATGCTTTAATTCTATAGACCCTTGATCAGCAAAACATGATATGGGTGTCATAACCATTGCGGCCTCTATAGACAGCAACGTATGTAGCATGCAGGTTACTCACTTTTAAAGTCTTTTCGCTCACAAAACTGTCTTTCGTGATAAATCACGTAAGGAAATCATCATATTAAATACTATCAGACACGTGTCAAGCTGTATTGTAGATTAATCGATTTCGTTTGTCAAGGGCAGTAACTCTTTCACTAGCAAGATGGCAATTGTTCAGAATTTTCTTTCGGCTAGCTACATATACCAATGGTTCATAAAAATAGGAAGCGGATCGACGATTCTTGGATGGAACAGTTGTCTTGCATGTAGACAGATGGATTAAGTAAATTATGGAAAGCAAACACTTGGTTACTATTTCGGATCGCCTTTCTCTTAAGTTACAGTTCAGAGGCTAAAATGTACGAGAAAGATGGTGCGCGTAATGAGGATAAACGGATGAGTGAATTTTGTTCATGACATCAAATCAAATTAAATAAATTATATAAAATATGTGTTGTTTTTGCAGCTACCGTGATGGCATTTAAGAACTGTCTCCAAGACGTGGAGACGATGGGCAGGGAGTGTTTCGTGCCTTTTCGGGTGGAGTCTTACGAGATTGTGCTTAGTTACTACAACCAGCCTACGGAGTATGTGATCACAAAATGCAGGTATTTAGACAGACATGGAATTAAATCTGAGATCATCGCAGTTGAAAGACAACAAATGATTTTCTTGGAGAGTCTTTTCAGTTTTCTCCATTCTTTCAGTGCGTTAGTTTGGACATAAATAAACATATTGTGGCCACCTATTATGGAAAACTTTTTGAACAAGAAGCTCAAGCTCAAACCGAAAACCAACAAATCAAATGTAATATTTAGAGCAGGTCTAAGAAAGATTACCTGACCATTCTATCAGCAGAACCAACGTTATAAGGATTGTCAAAATTTCACCTGAGACTAAAGAGCAGCGAAAACTCAGCTGATAGAGCCAGCCCCGGACTCGTAGTCCAAGGGTCGCGAGTTCTATACACTCCCGGGGTATTTGCCTCAGCGTATAGTTCAGAAAAGCCCTAAGATACCATTTTCTCCTCCTCCCCCAACACGACAGAGCCCTAAATGTGTAAAAGTTTCGTTCAAAAAACAAACACGAAGAAAAACAACAACTAAATAAAAACCCTAACCAACCAACCAACAAACAATAAGCATGCAACTATATTGTACACTGTTCTTAGAGGCCCCAGGGAGCTCAGTAGTCTAAGACCCTCGCCTTTACAGATCACTCATGTTTCGCTTCTGTTCATGTCTCGCAACGGCCAACGCAAATATGCGAGAAAGCTCGTCAGGACCTTCACGGGATTTGCATGGGTTCTTCTCCCACCAACTATGGGGCCCCGAGTGGCCTAGTGGTTTAAAGCGCTCACCGCTACGGATCACTGCCATCTCACCTCTGTCTGCGTGGGTTCGAGTCTCAGGCTAGACCAATGTTGGTACGTGAGAAAGCTTGCCAGTAGCTTCTCGTGGGTCAGTGGATCTTTCCGGGGTTCTCCCTGGTTCTTCCTCCACCATTAATACTGGCTGCCATGTATTGCCTATCTTGTGCTGAAAAATGGTGTTAACAACAACAACAACCCACCAACTATACTGGCTGTCACGTGTGCTTAAAAATGGGGTTAAATTCACAAAATCAAGCAAACCATATATTTTCTTTCTTAATTGTTACTTTTTGTAAAATCAAATTTAAAGGAAGAACACATTATCACGTTTTGAACCTTGAGTATCATACACAAAACTCCTCCACCTAAGCAAAATCGAATTCGGATTTTGATATTACATTCTAAATAAACCAGCTGAAGTATAAGAAATTTCAAAGGAGCAATACAATTAGATACGTGTCTTTAAAAAAGTATGATTTATTTTTGTAATAATCTAGCAAATTTATGACCCACAAGTTTTGTGTGATGAATAGGTCTATGTCCATCGGATTATTTTCTTTGTTTAAATTTTAATAAAATATACTTGAACTTGACAGAGCGTGAATGCTCTTCTATATTCCAGGTCTCTTCAGAATCTTTCTAGCTGCCTAGCAACAGAACCAATGCCTGGATGCACTGAGGAGTCTGTCAGTCTTGTTAACAGTGTGTTGAAAACATTCTTTCTGCCTCATAGATGTGACATGGACTCTACAGCCACTGTCCTTTGGGATAATGGACCTATTCAATGTGGGTGCAAGGGCATATTTCTGACTTTTCGGCAATTGTACGAAATAATAACTGTAATGTTAATGGTATATTATTCAACATTTTAGCTCTATGAAAATGTTTAATTCAAAATTCATACCATGATACTAGTCCAAACTAATAAATCGTGTATTCATCGTGTATCAGTACGTTTACTTCGCAAAGTTGTTCTACTGGATAATCTTCTGAAGTGCCAATCTCATATATTTATTACATATAATTGTCTCATATAATAAGGTGCAAATGTCTTGATTCTCTTTCCTATTCTTAATGTAAATCCAATGATCATCATCCATAAACTGAAAACAACGGAGATGGCAAAATGGGCGGCATATCCTTGATACACTTCAGTTCGTGAAAAACGTTGATAGTCATTTTAAGCAATTCTTAGTTAATCATAATTGACAAACGATGTAGAACCAGAAACCTCCACAGCCTTGGCTGAAAACTTCATAAACAGTTGTAAAGTTGTTTTCTTATCGCGTGTTCAGCAGGGAACATATCGCTGAAGACTATTGCCTATAAAATTATCGTCGTTAAACCCACAACAAAACAGCAGTAAAATTGTGTCGGTTCCTACAATTAATAAATCGTGTATTCATCGGCACTATACTAGATTCAAGCCTGCAAAATACCAGGTTCAGACAGATCATTAGGCCTACGCTATCCAAATCCTGCTTACACACGACAGGTAGATGTGCCAGTAATCTTAGACCTTCAAGTCCATTATTAAATTTAGTGATAGTGGGAACAATTGATGTATCTAAGCACAGATCTTAAGAACTCACAGTCACTCAATCTATCAGTGGACTTCAAGGGTAAATGTATGTGAAAAGTATGCCATCGATTTAGAGGCTTGAGCTCGACATTGAAAGTCCGGTATACCTTTATCATGGGTCAAACTGCACGTGTGCAAACTAGAGAGAGAGAGAGAGAGAGAGAGAGAGAGAGAGAGAGAGAGAGATGAGGTACACAGTCATATGTATGTACAATGTGTGAACAAATTCCATTTTGTAACGTAACAATTTGTAACCAAGCCTGGTATACTAACCAATGAGCAAAAGGGGCTTAGTAGACTGAGATATCTGAGTGCATTTATCAGTAAATGATGAGAAGTCGATATAGCCTGAAAAGACGCAACCCAATCGACCCATAAAAACCCTTCCAGAGTTTAGCTATTTCTGTAAAAGAAGAGGGTGGAGCGCTTTGTCAAAATGTGGACATTTTGGTAGATAATGTAGCACATTATTTGAGCAATTACACTTAATATTATATATTTTTGTGTGTTTGTGAAGTGGCTTGTTAACGTAGCTTTAACAGTTTTTCAGTCATATCGCTAAGATGTCTGCAGTGTGGCATTTTATAGTGATGTTAAGCACTCGGGTATCATGCCACAGACATGATGCATGATGTCCCACCCAGTTTTATTATCCTGACACAAGGCTGACCAGTCCTAACACTAACTTCTTAATGCTCAGCGCCAAGAGAGGCAGCTGTAAGTACCATTTTTAAGTCTTTAGTATGACTCGGTCGGGCTTCGAACCCACGGCCTCCCTCATCGGAGGCGGACGCTCTAACCACTAGGCCACCGAAGGGTTCAGAGAAATGAGTGAGTGGTGATGGAAAGGGACATCACATGGCAGACTTCAAGGGTTTAAAAGAGTGAGTGAGTTGTGATGGAAAGGGACATCACAAGACAGACTTCAAGTGCTTAAGGGAATGAGTGTGTGGTGATGAAGGCACATCATGTGACAGAGTGATAATGAAAAGGGACATCACAAAACAGACTTAACGGGTTTAAGTGAATGAGTGAGTTGTGATTAAAATGGACATTACATGGCAGACTTTGATGGTTTAAAGGGGTGGGTTAGTGGTGATGAAAAGGCACATCACATGGTAGACTTCATGAGTTTAAAGGAAGGAGGGATTGGTGATGAGAATGGTTCATCACATGACAGATTTCAAGGGTTTACGGATGTGATTGAGTAGTGATGGAAAGGCACATAACATTGTTTAACATTGTACAATTCAATGATTTATGTGTGTGTGTGTGTGTGTTTGTGTGTGTGTGTGTGTGTGTGTGTGTGTGTGTGTGTGTGTGTGTGGTAATAAAACGGGACATGACATGGCAGAGTTTATTGTTTAAGGGAGTGGGTGAATGGTGGTGGAAAGGGACATCACATGACAGACTTCAAGGGTTTAAGGGAATGAGTAAGCGGTTTTTGGAAAGGGACATCACATTATAAACATCAACAGATTAAACAAAGTAAAAGACGATGAAAACAATTAAATAAACTGTTTACACATTCATATGTATGTATGTATGTATGTATGTATGTATGTATGTATGGTGTTTAACAATACATCAGCAGAATCCTGGCAATTTAGTGACAGTTAAATTTATAATTAACAAATATTTATTCGATGGAGGCGATAAGGTTTCTTGAGCATATTTTTCTTTATTAACTCCCTTGTCACTTTGGGATTACTCTTGCAGTTTATGGGTAGGGCATTCGCAGATTCTCACTGAATTCTTAATTCGCAGCTTGTCTGTCAATCCTACAGTCAATTCAACTATAAAATATGGAGGCATCCGAACACCTATAAGTTTCTATTTTTGCAATGAAATTTCGTGCTAAATATATATTATTTTTCTGCAAGTTACAATGCTGATATTCATCGGAGGCATATATTATGGTGCCTCGCAGAAATAGTCGAGATGATCCGAATGAGTTTTAGGTAGCCTGTTAAGGACTCGCGGTACTAATTCAGTTCCCATAGTAAACCTATGCAAACACCATGATATTAAAAATTCAACAACTTAAAATTTCTGAGTGCTCATGATCAAACCTATATTTATCAGTATAGATGAAACCTGGATGTCAGCTTCTGTGGAGAGAAAAGGACATGAGCAGCGGCATTTTCTGGACCTGCATGTGTTTTAAACATGTGCATTCAATTCCGCACCAAAGAGTCAGGTGCTAATTTTAGTAATGAGTGTTCCAAACTCAAGACGGTTAAAAGACTGAAATTCCATCAGTAAAACAACGTCTCTATTTTGTTCACTTACAACTAGGATAAGCTCTCAAAAGATTCTTCTTCCTAAAACATAATTTACATTATTAACCAATTCTGGCCAGCCAAACCCATATATATATTCTATTTTCACCCATTTCCAGGCTGATTCCCATTTTTCCATGCAATTATTACCGTGTATCCTTATAATGGGAATATATTTCATGGAAGTAAACAATAGGAAGGAAATCTGATCGCGTTACACGTCAGTGCATTGTCAACTGTTTTCGTTGGAGCGATAAAAAGTAACTTTAACAAACGTACAGACATAAACATGCGCGGACGCGTACACACACAATCTACTTACATGCAAATTTGCTGTTTTAGGAAGATAATATTAATGCACTATTATAAATTCGCTTCTTCTCATCTGCATTTCTTAAATTGCGTACATGACTAGGTATTTTCTGTTTGCGCCATGTTTGGATGTTCGACAAAATGAGATCCAATCAAGATATCGTGCAACAAGTGCGTTTGAAATACTATTTTTAGAATGACACGAACTCGTAGTTATTTCCAAAATATACAGTTGCTATATATATGTAGTGTAGATGTATGTACCTATGCAGGTATGCACTCATGAAGAATAAAAACTCTTCTTTGCATTATACCTTCCGTTTTTAATTTCCTTCCTCTGAATACAAGTTTAACGTTTCTCCTTTAAAGTACAAAATGGGAGGTGCAAATATGAAAGAAATAAAATTTTGGTGTGTTACATTTTTAATGGATATTCTGCTTGAACAAAACATATTTGAAGATAACAGAAACAATGTTTTGACGAGACAAACAGACAGTTCTTTTGACTGGCAGACAAACAGACAGTTCTTTTGATTAACAAACAACAATAGACGGATCATAATAAGACGAGGAAGGGAAATGATAAGAAAAGACAGTCGGACAGAGCAGCGAAAAGTGAATAGACTGATGGGTAATTGGCGATCGGGTGGCTGATGAAACCGATGTACAGACTAACTTATAAAGGAATAAAAGAATTAAGGTCTCACTGGACAGTTTATCTGGTGAATTTTCATCCGACAATGACCTATTGTAGAAAAATGAGAATAATTTTACACTGAAGATACAAATAAAAACAAACTAATGATTTTTGTAGAAAGCATGCATGTGAGATTTTGATTGCGGCAATCAGGTTAATTTCTTACACAACTGGTGGCTTTTATACTGAACCAACACTGCCACCAACCCCTCTTTTTTACGTTCATTTTTGACAGCAAAGAGCTATTTAGACTATTTTCCTGTGACAAGGCGACTAAAAGAATCAGTATGTGCCTTATGCATGACTAAAGTTCACTAGTACTATAACAAATTAGCATACTTTTCATCACCCCTCAACCATCTCGATTTTTAGATATTTACCCCTGTAGCAGACATACATAAATACGTAAGCCAAGTCGGCTGTTCATTTGCAGCCCAAGTTAAGCATTTGATCTCCAGTGCTAGTCTAACTGTGACAGGCAGTCACCAAAAAAGCCAACCCATTTTCAAGCTTAACTCAAAGTAAATCTAAACCACATTACAGATTTAGCTTCTGTGTGAATTTATAAATGCTAGGCTTAGGATAATTAGGTTCATGCCTTCTACCTTAAAAATTAGGGAGGTGTCAAAATACGAAACTATCCAGTGAGACCTAAAGGATGTGCCGACAGATGGGTGAACAAATAAATGAACTGGCCCATACAAGCGGATCTGGAGTGAAAACGGACCCAAAAGAATGTACTGCAGAGTGAACAGAGTTTTGGACGGATATTGAAGCTTTCTAATGGATAAATGAACGGTACCATAGGCGAAATTTCCAATAATTGTATAGTTTTCGTTCAGACAAATGAGAGACTTATTAAAAGATCTAACAGAAAAAAACCCCACTCAAATTGATAGAATTGGATGTGACAAATTCCGTGTTTGTTTCGCAATAAGTGAACATGTTATGCCCATGAAATCATTCTTTGAAGAAGTCCGTTTATGTACACATAAGTGAGAAACACATTTCCGAGGCTCAATAGGTGTAATATTCTCACCTTCACCAGTTTTACTTCTATTCTATTTAAACGCTCATTCTTTTGTTACGTGTCTAGGCTAGTACAAAAGGTAACAAGAAAAGAGTGAAGACTTTGTAAAATTTAACAAATAATTTATTCCCCTAGAAAAAAAGGGTAAAAATGAGAAAAAGGACTTACAATTTACAAATCAAATCCAAAATTAATCCAAGAATTAAAAAGTAGAAGTCCTATAAATAAAAAGTCCTAAACGAATCTGTGTTCGAGTCCCGATGAAATCAAAATGGAGGGCGATGACATATGTCGTGACCTTCAAAGTGTTGCCTTGTCAACAGTTTCTTGTTGAATCACAGAAAAATAATATTCCAGTTTGGAATTCTGAATAAATTTCGATAAATTTCCTTGTCCTTGTCCAAGAATTTCTGTATGAGCACTGGTATTTTCCAGGGAAAGAATCAATGATTCCATAAAATAAAAATTCAACTCAAATTGGTCACAACAAAACACCTTTACGTGTCAAAGATTTAGAACCCAACTGAACTGATTCTTATGAAGAAAACGGTTATACAATATGTTAAGACGCAAAACAGATTCCCGTATGAGGGTCGCGTGGTTACATTCTAGAACAACGTAGAATATTTTTTTGCATGCTAATTATCACGTACTCTAGGTATGGCCTTGATTCCACTGAATGAATCTTACTCTTAGAATGAACAAAAAAAATTTTAAAAAGTTATTTACTAGAACTCTATCTGATTTCTGAATCAAGTTCAGAAACAAGATACAATGTCACAACTACTGGTTGTTTATCAGGTCAAACAGAACTGGACTGAATTTCTAAAAAAAAATATAAAATCCAGTAGACAAAGTTATCATTACAATAACATGTAATGGATTGAAATAAAATAAAAAAATTTAAAACTAACAAACAACTAATAAAATTACATAAACATAGCACTTCCCCCCATAGAAGAAAAAAGATTTATATAATAAAGCTTTCTTTGTACCATATATTAATTATATATGAGGTTTAAAAAATAACATAACAAGAACTCTATGAATTATACAAAGTGTACATGAAATAATATTTCTATACACGGTAAGTACATCTGCTATTAAATTGTCTTTTCCCTTGATGTGCCTGATGTCAATATTATATTCTTGTAACAACAAACTCCACCTTAATAATCTCTGATTTTTGTTTTCATCTTGTCGATGAAAGTAAGGGGGTTGTGATCGCTAAACACAATAATCTGAGAAGAAGCTGAACTAATGTAAACTTCAAAATGTTGTAATGCCAATATCAAAGCCAAACATTCCTTCTCTATTGTTGAATAATTTCTTCGGTGCTTATTTAATTTCATAGAAAAATAGCACACTGAATGATCAACACCATTTTTATTTTCTTGAATCAAGACTGTTCCAACACCAACATCACTTGCATCAACAGACAGTTTAAATGATTGGCTGATATAAGGAGCTGTAAGAACTGGTGCACTCTTAAGTATAGCCTTTAACTTATCAAAAGCCTCCTGACATTTTTCAGTCCAAAGAAATTTGTTTTTCTTGCTCAATAAATTTGTCAGGGGTTCAACAATTATAGAAAAATTGGAACAAAATTTCCGATAGTATCCAGCCATACCTAAAAATCGCATCAGTTGCTTTTTACTGACAGGCACAGGGAATTCAGAGATAGCCTCGACCTTAACATCTATAGGTTTAACTTGTCCATGTCCCACAATATGTCCTAGAAATGTTGCACAAGCACAGCAGAACTCACTTTTGGATAAATTGATTCTCAAACTTGTATCAGTGAGTCTGTCAAAGAATTTCGGAATTGTTGCTAAATGTTCTTTCCAGGTGTCGTTGTAGATGATGACATCATCAATGTAAGCATCACAATTATCTAGACCAGAGGTAATCATATTCATTAAACGTTGAAAAGTACTTGGCGAACCTTTCATCCCAAACGGCATTACTTTATATTGATAAAGTCCATCTGGAGTCACAAATGCCGAAATTTCCATTGCCCTTTCCGTCAGTGGAATTTGCCAAAATCCATTCAGAAGATCAAATTTGGTGACATACTTTGCATTTCCAATTTTATCAATTCATTCGTCGATTCTGGGTAATGGAAATGAATCTGTTTTAGTCACACTGTTCACCATCCTATAATCAGTGCACATAAGAAAGTTTTATCTCCATTGTAGTTCTGTCAAACCATAATTTCACTTTTGACTTGATTTGCTGGATGCCAAATTCAAGCACAACCAGTTGGAAAATTCCAGACATAAAATTTGACCCTTGATCTGATTGGACAGATTTGGGAAGGCCAAATTGAGCAAAAAACTTTATCAAAGCCTTTACTATTGTTTTAGTTTTAATATTCCTCAAAGGAATTGCCTCTGAGAATCTTATTGACGCACACATTATGATCAACAAGTATTGGTTGCCTGACTTGGTCTTAGGTAAGAGACAAACACAATCTACCATTATTCTGCTAAATGGTTCGTCAAATGCAGGAATAGTTTGCAGATGAGCCTTAGGTATCTTCTGATTGGGTTTTCCTACCATTTGACAAGTATGACAAGATCTACAGTATTTACAAACATCCCTTTTAATTTTGGGCCAATAAAACTGATTCAAGATCTTGTGATGTCTTATTAATCCCTAAATGACCAGGCAAAGGAGTTTCATGGGCCAGACTAAGTATTTCCTGTCTGTACGATTTTGGAACTACAATTTGATAGTTCACTGACCATTCGTCACCAGCAGGTACCTCGGGAGGTCTCCATTTCTCATAAGAATTCCATTTTTAATGAAATAACAAACAGGTACTTCAGTGACTTCAGTTTCACTAATCACCCTTTGAAACAAACAGATCTCAGGATCTTTTTCCTGTTCGACGACAAGTGATTGCCGTTTGTCACCCTGATTAGAAGAAAGAGAATGAGTAATTAAAAGAGGATCACTGTGATCAATACATTGTGATTGATCCAAACAAGGAGTGAAAATTTTAATAGGGATAGGATTGGCCAAATCACCCAAGAGTGATATAGAACCCTTCGACATGAATGGTTCATAATTCTCCATAGTAAAATCAGACTGGGGTTTATTACACCCAATAAATGTATTGCTTTCAATACATGACGGTGACCTTGACCTCTTAGAAATAAGAGCATTTGGAACAGGTCTGTCTTGATTCTGATGCTTATTTTTCAATTTGTAGCAATCAGAAACAACGTGTCCTTTCTTCTTGCAATACGTACATGTAGGAAGAGATAAGGATTTTTTTATCAATCTTATCAGAAGCTTGGTTTCTAAAAATTGTGCTAGATTGAGATTTAGAAGGGCTCGTATTAGGCTGAAATACCTTTCTACCAAAAGTCTGCTGAGTGGAAGACTTGCCTTACAAAAGGAACTGTATGAGCTAAGAAATACTCGCCAGCAGCACGAGCAGCATTTTCCAAGGTTTCGATCTTATGCTAATCAAGGTAAGTCTTAATGTCACTATGGACACAGTTCTTGAACTCTTCAAGTAATACATGTTGTCTAAGACTTTCATAATCTTGATCAACTTTCTTGGCTAAGCACCATCTTTGAAATAACTGCTCTTTCTCTCTTGCAAATTCGACATGATTTTGACTAGCTTCTTTTATCTAGTTCCTGAATTTTTGCCGATAAACCTCAGGGTCTAACTCATAACCATTTAAGATGCATTCCTTAACCAGATCATAGTCAGCACTTTGCTGTACTGACAGGGATGCAGAGAGATTTTGGGCTTTGCCAAAAAGTGCACACTGTAATAATTGAGTCCAATGCTCCCTTGGCCATTTAAAATTTTCAGCCACTTTTTCAAAATAAGGAAAATATGTGTCTACTTCTTTTTCACTAAAAGGGGGCACTAACCTAAAATTCTTAGTAATATCAAAACTTGAATTTGAACGTGAAGTGGGAACGTGCATTTCACTTGCCAGCTCTATTTCTTTTATTCTAAATTGATATTCCCTCTCTTTTTTCTCTTTGCATTTGCATCTGTCTCTCTCTCCCTTATCTAATTGCATTTGTTCTTTCTGTAACTGCATTTGATCTTTCTGTAACTGCATTTGTCTATTTTTCTTCCTTATCTAATTGCATTTGTATCTGTTTCTCCTCTTTCTGTCTCTCTCTCTCCTCTTTCTCAAATTCTAACTGCATTGTTTCTCTTCTTTCTGTAACTGCATGTTCTTTCTCTTTCTCCAATTGCAACACATTTGTTTTTCTTCTTTATTTTTCTGAATTTCCAGCTTTCTTAACTCTAATTCCATCTTGTAATTTAATTTTAATTCCTTTACTTTAATGGCAGAGTCTGATAGACTTACTGATCGAAACCAAAACACTTTTATCCAAAACACTTTTTTCTACCAAATACTTTACCAAAATGTTTTTTATTTCTTGCTTTGTTCAAGAAGCTTTTGCCTCAGAAAGATCACATTTTCTGGCAAGTTCAAGCAATTCATCTTTATTCGAACAGTCCAACTGCTCTTGGGTAGGATTTGAAAGAAAGATCTCCACTTTTGATGACATTGTGAAAAAGTCTATTGATTTTACTAAAGATTTCCAAAGAAATGTGAAATAATACTTGGGATTTAAAAAATTTCAAAAACTTGGGGAATTTAAATTTCAAAAAACAAAGTTTTCTGAAATATTTTAGCGAAAATTCATATATCCCAAGGATGAGCACCCCAATTTTCTTGTTACATTTCTAGGCTCGTACAAAAAGTAACAAGAAATGAGTGAAGACAACAAACTTTGTAAAATTTAACAAATAATTTATTTCCCAAGAAAAACAAGGTAAAATGAGAAAAAAGGACTTATGGTTTGCAAATCAAATCCAAAATTAATCCAAGGATTAAAATATATAAGTCCTACCAATGGAAAGTCCTAAATGAATCTGTGTTCGAGTCCCGATGAAATCAAAATGGAGGGCGATGACGTATGTTGTGACCTTCAAAGTGTTGCCGTGTCAACAGTTCCTTGCTGAATCACAGAAAAATAATATTCCAGTTTGGAACACTGAATAAATTTCGATAAATTTCCTTGTCCAAGAATTTCTGAATGAACACTAGCATTTTCCAGGGAAAGAATCAATAATTCCATAAAATACAAAATTCAACTCAAACTGGTCACAGCAAAACACCTTTACGTGTCAAAGATTTAGAACCCAACTAACTGATTCTTATGAAGAAAACAGTTATACAGTAAGTTAAGATGCAAAACAGATTCCTGTATGAGGGTCATGTGGTCACATTCTAGAACAACGTAGAATATTTTTTACATGATAATTATCACGTACTCTAGGTATGGCCTTGATTCCACTGAATGAATCTTACTCTTAGAATGAATAAAAAAAATTTAAAAAAGTTATTTACTAGAACTCTATCTGATTTCTGAATCAAGTTCAGAAACAAGATACAATGTCACAACTACTGGTTGTTTATCAGGTCAAACAGAACTGAACTGAATTTCTATAAAAAAAAGTATCAAATCCAGGAGACAAAGTTATCATTACAATAACATGTAATGGAATAAAACAAAATAAAAAAATTTAAAACTAACAAACAACTAATTAAATTACATATACATAACATTTTCTCCACCTCGCTGTCCCATTTTATATCCCCTCCTCCCACCCCACCACAACCGAGGGCATTTCACATTATAACTGGACTAGATTTACAGTATCAATGTAGCCTTTACCAATGGCTTTCTTCTTCAGGTCTCTTAACAGAGTTTCAGGATGAAGAGTCATGACCTAGATTCTCCAGCCTATTCCTTAAGAGTCCTGGGCAAATACTCGAGAGTCCCCCACTTTCAAGAGGATATCAAGGAAAATGAAAAAGAATATAATAATTATTTTATTACATAATGGGTTTATCCATTAGCCATTTATAAAATCACACTACAAATTAAATATTTTTCAGACAAAGACTGTGGAGTCAAAACTTTATACATATAAATTTATACTTTGTATCCATACAACAACACTATAAACCAAAAATATACTAGACCAATAAAATCATCAACAATTAGTTTCAATCCCAACAATATTCATTTAGAATGCTATGCAGTTTTCTCTGCAGGTAAAATAGTATTTTCATTCACACCAACCAAACTTAGAAGAGTAAACACCTGGCATGACACTGTACCTTATAGATGAATGTAAAATACCACCATTGAAAGAAACAAAGAAGGGAAGGAAAAGTATATCAAGCAGCATAGGTGCAAAATAACCCACTAAAATGATAAAAATAAATACGCAAATTAGTAAACAGTGTTAAATGTCTTAAGAGCTGGTCCAAAGTAATAAAGGTGGGACAAAGCATGGTCCATATAAGAAAAGATGAATTCATCTTAGTACATGTACTGTACCTAAATAGTTTTAGACTGCAGATGTGAACTGTTTAGGTACTAATGCTCAAATATCACCAGTCAAATGGATTTTATGCCTATTTGTTGCCTTTTGTTGGCATTAGTGTCATTTTCATCACAAGTCCGTTTCCCAATAAATGAAAACAGATCTTGCCAACTCAGTTTTACTAGTTGACGTTTTCTGAACATTGTAGTGCCCTATAAAAGTGTAAATAGCACGTATTTAAATAGCAGTTATTATTATTGTGACATATCCATGATTTGACAAAAATGTCCCGTCTAACTCAGAGAAAGTTTCGATTACTTTCATTCATTATATTTGTACCATCACCAATTTGATTTAACTCTGTTACAACAAAAAAGGCCATAGTTTATTTGCCTAACAATCACAGGTGCTTACAAATAGTGTTCATGGACAGTGGATTATGGTTTCTTTCTTTATCTCTTTTTCTCACACATATTAAACAAAGAATTTCTTTTACTTACATATTATCCTTTACAAAACCCTATATCAGTTATGTTATGCAGCTGAAATACATGTATAATAGTGCACCTGTTTTAAAACAGAACTACACTGCACATGATTGCCAACTCATGTCTAAGAAAAGACAAAACAGATTCAGTACAAATACACATATTAATTGTGGTGGTATAGCAGTTAAAAAATGGAATGGTAGAGAGATTCAGATCAATATTCTGGACATGAAAGCAGGTTGAAATGGTAATAGACATAACCATTCCCAGTTTCTATGCGAACATAAGTATTCAAGTTGCTTAATCTTACCTGGATGTTAACAATTGTGTAATTAAGCAACTCACTAACTTTGTATGAATTAAAAGTTTGTGTAATTAAGCAACTCACTAACTTTGTATGAATTAAAAGTTTGTGTAATTAAGCAACTCACTAACTTTGTACGAATTAAAAGTTTTGAGACTCTGTTTACATACATATTATTTTTCTTATTTCTGCATAATATTTATACTTAAAAAGATTGCGAAAGTCGTCACCTAAGCGTTAGGCATACAATTCCCATTTTCTAAACAATATATACAAAAATTCTGCCCCTCTCCAATTTTAATTGGAAACCTATGCATCAACAAAAGGATCATTATCCCAATGATCCTAAAGTTGTTTCACATAAACTCTCAGATGTATTAAACAAAGACTATTTTTATAAAATGAATTATGTCATATATTTTTAAATCGATAGGTGAGTGTGTGATTTAGATTTTTTTAATGGAGCTTTAAAAAATTTTCAGTCATATTGCTATGATGTCTGCAGTGTGACAGTTTATAGTGATGTCTAGCACTGGGGCATCATGCCGCAGACAAGTAGCATCATGTCCCTCCCAGTCACGCTATCCTGATACAAGACCGACCAGTCTTAACACTAACCTCTTAATGCTGAGTGCCAAGTAAGGCAGCTGCTAGTACCAATTTTATATGACTCGGCCAGGGTTCGAACCTGAGGCGGATGCTCTAACCACTTAGGCCACCGGAATGGTAAATAGATAGATACTACATGCAATATCAATGTTACTGTTACAAAAAACAAGTTGATAATCAGGCTATGAAGATTGGATTCAATTGTATCCAAACCATAAACATGCATAATTTGACAATTATGAAAGGACTCCTGACAGACCATTTTATCAAATATTGTAAACACCTGAATCTAACTTGATGTACTGTTGTTTCAAAATCTTTTCAAATATTTTGTATTTATACTACAGTCCATTGTACGTGTTAAAATTTATCAAAGCAACTTAAATGTTGCCTTGAGAAAAGGTTGAAAGGTAACTCGGTGCTTTTTGAAAGGAAATTTGTACTGATATGGCAATATATCCTGTTTGGTGAACTCTCATGTAATTCTTATTTTTAGTGTAAAGGCAAATATATATCTAAATATATCCTGACTTCCTTGGAGGTCAGAACAAATGATTTGTTATTTGTGATAGATATGGTATGTGCTCACTCAATGCTTAAATTTTGCAAACATTTTTTAAGTGAAATATCACAAACTCTGTCATTGTATTCTTTCACACAAGCTTATGATATATAGACTCTACTATATATATATAGCTGTCAGCAGTATGTCGAATGTGCAGATAGAAGGAACTGGTTTGATTAAATGTTATTATTTTGGTTATTTTATTGTAGACACATTTTGAAAATTCTATAAACATTTTCCAACCTTAGTATTTTAATATACCTGAAAGTTTTCTCTGAATTAAGAAAATGTTTCTTTCTCAATTTTATGCTCACCCAAAGTTTTTATTGTCATATATCTCTTAAGCAAATCGCCACTGAGGTAGAACATGAATGAAAATGATATAAAATACATATTTTATTAAGATTTCTAATCATGATTAAATAGTCATATTGTCTCCAAAATTTGTTTTAGAACTTTATAAATTTATTTTGTTTTTGTGACCCTAGGATGAACTGAGGGCAATAAAGAACAATTATCATTAATTTTAATATAAGTGCTTAGTTCTTTCACAATATGACATGATTTGCCTTCACTAACATTCAAAAAAGATATTGTGGGGTGGGGGGTGATACATTCACTCAGTGTTAAATATCATTCAAAAGGGTATAATTCTAGCTAAAATTGCATTTTTTAGTATTCCACTTGATGTCATAATCTCGGCATGTGCGTATAATATTATAGGACATCAAGTGAAAGACTTAACATTATTTTAGTATTTTATGATAGGGGTAAGTACTGATTTTTTGGGGCCATTTAGAAGGTAAAGTGAACCTAGTCCTTTACATGGAAACACCTGTTGAAGTGGTGGACACTGCTTATGTAACTGTTATATTTTATGCAGGCAATAATCCTTTCAAGAAAGGCTTATGCAGTTGCAATGGTGTCCAAATCATGAAAGCTTTTTTAACAGAGTTATTAATTTGATTTGGGCAGTCTTTAGTTATTTGAAATTGTGGACCTCAGATTAGGGATTACATACATTGCCCTGCTGGGGTCTATTGTAAAGATAGAATGGATAAACAGGAGCTGATTTGTTGATTTGTTTTTATTAATCATTTTTGCTAGTCATGTTCATCTGTATGCCTATCCACATTCTAAAATGACGCCAATGTTACTATTTTTATGTGGTAATTTTCTCGCGTACAGTTGGCCACAGTCATGTTTCATGGCATTTGGATACATCTATGTGTATAATGCTAATTTGCCATTAAATTGGGGGTGGACTCAACTTGCAGGTGGTCACCAACTAGATTCTTGTGAAGGTTTGTTGGTTGTTAAATTTAGGGTTGGGGCAAACCACAAAATCAACAAAAAAAGTTACCTCACAAATAATGTTGAACTCAGAATACTTTCTGCATTCATTTGTATTCAGAATACAAGAAAGCAATCCCAATGTCAATTATGATATACAGCACTAATGTTCTTAATTTTATTGTAATCCCTTGTACCATAATAAGAAACATGACATTTTTCTTTTTCAAAAATATTATACATTATCACACAATCCTTGCAACATAGTTACTGCATTACTAATTTACAAATGTACAAAACTTGAGCTCCGAACAGGCTTAAAACAAGATTGTATATTTAAATCATTTTTCTCTTTTTGGCAACCATAACTGTATGTTTCTCATAGCATAATGATCTCTGAACATGAAATTTCACATATTTTCTTTTAAAGATTTTGTCTACAACTGGCAACATTTTATAACATTTCCTACAATGTATAAACTTTACATTGGTACTTATCATAAATTTTGGTATGCACTGGCTTACTTAATTAGGATGATATGTATCACTGACTACATTATTTTACTTTGGTTACTGTTATTTTTGTAGTTACATTTGTTACACCCTATCATAAAGCATTTGCACTCCATATTTCTTTTGACACACCCTATCATAAACCATCTGCACTCAATATTACACTTGTTTTGCCCTATAATAAACTATTTGCACTCTGTATTTCATTTGTTACACCTTATCATATAGCATTTCTATTCATATTTCATTTGTTACACCCTATCATAATAAATATGAACTCATTATTTCATAGTTATACACTATCATAAAGCATTTTGACTCCATATCTTATTTGCTATGCTCTGTTATAACACATTTGTACTCCAAATTTCATACCAGCATGCCTTGTATTTTGTTATAATAGGTCACTTTTCTTATTCATACAAAACCTACTATACTCACTGCTCTGTCCAAACAAACTGAATAATTCTCATTATTAAACTATTACACATCTATGCTCTTCAACAAAGTAACAGAAAAGAGCAATAAATGAACAAATTTTATAAATTCAGCAAGTCATTTATATCCTGAGAATACAAAGTGAACATTTAAAAAGAACTTAGTCTTGTCAATTACATTACAAACAGTCCAGAAAGTTCTATTACCAGTCCTAATAAACAAAATTCTAATTAAATTCCAGTGGTGTTTGAAATAAGATCCAGCACTGAAGGTGTTCATGCATCTGTAGTCTTGAATATAATAATGTACCAGTAGCTTGAAGTGTAATGATAATAATATAGTCCAAGACATCTTTGTCAGAATTCATTATAATTCCCTATTAATGTTTCTGTTCAAAAATATTATTTAAGAGCCCTTTGTATTTCCAGTGAATACTAATTTGAATAAATAATTTCACCAAAATCAAAATCTGAACACAACAGTATGACTGATTCTGCCTAAAGATGTTACAGCATGAATGAGTAATTCTCAAATTAACAAGATTATTATATATAAAAAACTAAGACACAAAAGAAGAGTCAGCATGTATGACAAAAATTCATTTCTAGAACAATCTAAGTTTTAATTAGACAAGGTCTGTTATTAAAATTATAATAAAGAACATGGTAAACACTGTCATTGACTCAGACTAAGATAATGATCCTAGTTTTTAACCCACACTTAACAAAACCTAACAAACAATGCAAATTAAATATACATAACACCACCCACTCCAAGACTCAAACGAAGGTTGTCAAAAAGCATGAAACAACAAGCCTTCTTAGTGTTGCATGAACAGTTCCTATTATTTGGATAAAAGGCTCTTTATACTTTCTTAGCTTTTATTATCATTTCTCGAAAGAACACTGACTTTCAACTGATATGGCTGAAAGTCAACACTGTATCTATTTACATTTAGTGCTTAACAAATGCTTGATGTAGGAACTGTTCAGGTCACATAACTTTATTAAGGTTACAGCTATGATTTCAACCAAATCTACTAAGGTCTCATATCATGTCATAATCTCCTTTCATTAAATGTAGCATTTGCATTTCTGAAAAAAATCCATATCATGATAGCAACAGTGCATTTAGTGCTGAGAGTAAATTATAACAATGTTGTCAGTGGTGCTTATCTTTGACCCATTGACAACAATCCACGCCAGTTAACTGCTGACACCCTAATATTGACTCTGGTTAATACTCAATGCCGATATCCCTTTTGCAATCATTAACCCACAAGAAATGATGCTTCTCTCTTCTTGTTTGTGTAAATGTGCAATAGTATTTCAAATATATATATATATATATATATATATATATATATATATATATATATATATATATAAGACATTAAAACAGATATTTTGTTTCATTGTACATAACTTTTCTCCGTTTTTCAGTCTCTATCACAAATTTTCTTTATATTTTCATTTCCCTATGGTAGCCTCATTTCTTTATTTGTAGCCTCACTAACTTGATCATGTCTGTCAAATCTTGTCCTCAAACATATGTCAACTGGAATAGTCTGGCCAAAGCTTTAGGCATATTTCATTAGCATGTAAATTACACTGCACAGCCACGTGGCTCTTGTGACAATGGACATCATAATTCAAATAATGAACAGTTTATTTCAGATGTGTCAATTGATTATAGAATACAGCAGTGATCTTGTACATGAGGAAGATCACAATCATTTGGTAAATGAATAATACAGATAACAATCGCTCAGAAACCTCTCCCCACTCCCTCTAAAAACTGAAATGGGGGAAAAATCATCTTAACATTGGTGACTACAGTTTCCAAACAAATCTGGAAGAGCTAAGTTATACAATATCCATGAAACTGGAAGTTACTAGCAAAAAAGACTAAAGCCAAGTTTTTGATCTGGCTCGTCTTATACTGAACATTAACGTGTATATGGATGAAGGATGAAAATTGAACAAAATTCAACTTATACTCCGAATTGGCCAGAAAATATGGCACATAGTATGAGATGTCTACTTGGTCAAGCTAACTGAAGCATGTTCTAGGTGTACAGCAGACCTGGGTATCACCAGGCATGTAATATCATAATTTATATCATGATTGTTTTTGATATGCATCAGAATAGTATAGCATACATAAACTAAAATATGTACGAGTGACTCCATGTTTGCAAAACATGCATTGCTGATTATCACTATATAAAATCCACAAAATGATGTGCTAAATGCACAAAATTAACAAAACCAAAGAGTTTTCTTTTTCATTCTGCCTTTTTTTTTTCTACATAACACTGATGAAATATATCTTTATTATCATGTTCTGCAAAAATAAACAGAATATGGTACGCACCCAGCAAGTGAGATGAGTGATGCCTCTGTTTAAGATGGTACGCACCCAGCAAGTGAGATGAGTGATGCCTCTGTTTAAGATGGTACGCACCCAGCAAGTGAAATGAGTGATGCCTCTGTTTAAGATGGTACGCACCCAGCAAGTGAAACGAGTGATGAGGATGCCTCTGTTTAAGATGGTACGCACCCAGCAAGTGAAATGAGTGATGAGGATGCCTCTGTTTAAGATGGTACGCACCCAGCAAGTGAAATGAGTGATGAGGATGCCTCTGTTTAAGATGGTACGCACCCAGCAAGTGAAATGAGTGATGAGGATGCCTCTGTTTAAGATGGTACACACCCAGCAAGTGAAATGAGTGATGAGGATGCCTCTGTTTAAGATCCAAACAGCCTGATCATCTTATTACCTCATTGCACCTTTAGGTCTATGCAATTTACACTTACAGGAAATTTTATATTCAAATGGACAGTTCAAGGATGTAAATTATGTTTTCTTGATTGAATTCTTTTAACAGATATATCTAAGTCAAAGGTATGCACATGCTTAGTTTTAAAAGGGGTTGGAATGACTTTTCTAAGCAGAATATGGTATGCACATTTAAGAAACACATCAATAATCAGTCCTAAGTATGGGATAAACAGACAAATGCAAACAATACTTAGTTGAAACAAGTATTTACTAGAATGAATCAAAGACAATATTAAAAAATACAGCTCTCATTAAGGACTAAAACTGTTTAAATTTAAAAAGTGTATGTAGAATCTGGTAGATATAGTTAATACAAGGAGTTTGCATACATGTTACATGCAGCCTTATCATTTTACTTTACTCAATGGAATGAAAGATGATAAGAAAATGTTTATTTCTGACAGTTTATATCACTTAAATCATGTTTCCTTTAACGACTGATAGTACATGTCTATCATGGTACAGTATCACCTGAGTAAATATTGTCATTTATCAATGCATCTGTGATGCTGAACCACCTTTAATAGACACTTTTCATAATCTCCTGCATAAATTGGTTTTGCAAACCTTCATGTTTTGCTCTAATAAACTTCATATTCAATTTCTTTGATGCTGAGGGTGTAACACTGCATCAGTAGTAGAAAGATTTCACATGCAGTGAGTTCTCCTCCCAGTCAAAAATATCAGGATTGTGATCTGTGCATACATGCCAAGTTCCATCTCCTTGATGTATCAAGTTTTCAACTCCTAGATGCATTGGCTCGAGAATCAATTAAGCTCTGTTCAATCATGTTAATATCTTGTGCGTCTTCTTTGATAATCTGGATAAGATGATGCAAACCTTCTTGCTGCTGTTTTAGAATCTGAAATACAGAAAATGTTGACATTCTCAAACTTAAAATTGTTGTTTTGTTTGTTACTAGACTTTAAGGCAGGTTTGCATGTAACAGCTGGGTGGATGGTCATAAGAACTGGATCTGAAATAAAGCTCTTTTGCTAAATGTGCTGATGGTCATTTAAAGGTCATAGTTGCTGTTTGCAAGAAAGATGATGTTTGAGGGAACCTTTAAAGCCATTTCACAGTTAACCAGCAAAGTTAAGCAACATTAAGAATTACACATGACACTGATAAAAACAGCAGTAAATTTCATTAGCTCTATCATTTTTATTGATTTTTAAATTATAAAATAACAATTTTGCCCCTAATGTTAGTGGAGTGAGATGATTTCTCAATTTAAAAATATTTTCACTTCTAATGTTAGTGGGAGAAGGACATCAGTTAAACACAGAATTTAGGGGGGCAAAAAAGGTACAAAGGAGGTGACTCCTGTTCTTTTTTTAACCATCCAAGATTATTCAAGTCTGTTCATAGAAAGTGGATAATTATACTGACTTATGCAAATGTTACAAATGACTTTCTGGCAAGCTAAATGTAATTTTAGGGTGGAGTGCAGAGTTTTAGGGTGTGGTGTAGGGTTATTGGGTGGGGTGCAAGTTTAGAATCATATAAGTGCTATTAAAACAAACTATAAAAGAACATGGTCCCTCATATTTGCAAAAATTTAGTTGAGCTTGGGCACAAAACAGTTAAAATGAGCTTTGATCTCAAATTCAGAGAAAGAACTCTAAAATACTGATACAAACTCAAAAGTATTTTTCCAACATTATAGAGCATTATTCTAACTGTGCTTAGGAATCTATCATCATTATAGAGCATTATTCTAACAATGTGCTTAGGAATTTATCATCATTATAGAGCATTATTCTAACAATGTGCTTAGGAATCTATCATCATTACAGAGCATTATTCTAACAATGTGCTTAGGAATCTATCATCATTATAGAGCATTATTCTAACAATGTGCTTAGGAATCTATCATCATTATAGAGCATTATTCTAACAATGTGCTTAGGAATCTATCATCATTATAAAGCATTATTCTAACAATGTGCTTAGGAATCTATCATCATTATAGAGCATTATTCTAACAATGTGCTTATTTTTCTATCATCATAGAGCATTATTCTAACAATGTGCTTAGGAATCTATCATCATTATAGAGCATTATTCTAACAATGTGCTTAGGAATCTATCATCATTATAGAGCATTATTCTAACAATGTGCTTAGGAATCTATCATCATTATAGAGCATTATTCTAACAATGTGCTTAGGAATCTATCATCATTATAGTGCATTATTCTAACAATGTGCTTAGGAATCTATCATCACTGTCCTTCTGCATGATCAGAAGTTTATTTACCAGGTAGGAGTAACATTATCTGAGTAACCTTAAAGCACAGTACACACAAAGTGGATTAACCATGCTAAGCTCAGTAATATACAGTGGTGTAATTCAGGCAATTCTTCTACTCCACTCAATGAGTGCTAATTTAACTCAACATTACAGACCTAAACTGGGGTTTCCGACCAGGAAGTGGATTACCTTGTGTATTGGACTACATCTTTGATGCCTCACAGCATGAAATAACTCCACCTATTGCACATCTAGCAGAGAATAAAACCCACGCAACAGTAGGGTTCTGGCTTGACTTATATCACTGGGGTCTCACTTGAAAAGCATACCTTTTTCTGCGTGACTGTTAAATGTTCATATACACTGACAATCCAACAAATTAAAAATCTGTTGAGAGTGACCTAACACTATATATATATATATATATATATTGGAGTTCCACAAGGCTCTGTTCTCTTCATTGTACACACTCAGCCGCACAGATCGATGTTCGGTGTCTCACCAACTGTAAGCTGATGACACTCAAATATACAAATCTAGCTACCCAGCTGAAGCTGAGGCTACCATCCAAGGCACAGAGAGGTGCATTTCCAACATGATGTCATGAATGACATATAACAAGCTGCAGATGAATGATGATGAAATTGAAGCCATCCTGATCACCATGCAAAGACTTTCTTATTCATATCCTTTACCTCAAACAATAAGTATCAGCAATACCAACAATAAATTTACACATTCAGCAAAAAGACACATCAGCTCCATCGCAATTTTCTTTGAGTTGATGCCATTAAAACACTTGTGTGTTCCTTAGTACTTCCAAGACTGGACTATTGTAATTGGCTTCTATCTGATTTGTCTGAGTATCAACTACAGAAACTTCAAAAAGTTTAAAACATGTCTATTCAGATCATTCTTTGAGTATGAAGAACTGAGCAAACCTCCCCTGTTCTGTAACCTCCAATGTCTACCCATTAGATCCAGAATCAAACACAAAATCTGTTCACCATGCTACATTTCATTACTGGCTCCAGTCCAAAATAGCTATCTGACCTCACTCATGTGTAGACCCTATCTAGAAATTTACACTTCTCTTCCGACACTCACATTCTCCCTACTGTTAAAATCAAGGAAGATGGACAACATTCTTTTGCATATAAGGGCTCAGCTATGTGGATGAATTGCCCATAGATCTTAAACACAAGGACATTGTGATCTCATTCAAGAGTGCTCTTAAAACTTGCCTATTTTGACTACTAGAACAGCCTTAAAGACTTAACAATGGTTACTTCCTTAATTATTGACACATGTTTTTGTTTTGTAGTTTCATGGTGTTTGTTTTTGTAATTTATTGTTGAATTATGTTTTTAAGTGTTAAATAAGACTGTAAAGAACTTAAGAGCTTCTAAAGATTAGGCACTGTGCTACGTCTTTATATATATATATATATATATATATATATATATATACAAATTACTTTAATTTGAACAAATTTTTAGCCCAGTACATTTGACAAAATTGTGAATCAGACTAAACCCAAGGAAAGGGGAAAGTAGCTTACATATGCAAAAAGGTTATAGCAAAAAAATTAAAAACTCTTGGTTTTGAATGGTTGCACTTTTTGGAGATAGTACAGGGTTTTCAACAGACACGTACCCTCAGGTTTTGACGAGTGGATTTAAATATGACCCATTTTGACTTGCAGAAATTCCAATTTGTGTGTCGTTTTAACGCACATAGATTTGGGCTGGAGCATGAATTCTCCAGCTAAGAGTGCACTGTCCATAACAAATTTACTTTAGGAGGCACTGATTGATATCTGCTTGACAACAGTTTACACCTTGACAGCCAAAAATATCATACCAATGGAAGATATATATGAACTGGGCGGAGCCAACACTTAGGTGCAACTGAATTAGGTTGGATTGTTTTGAGATTACGTTTGAAGTTTATGATAGAGGAAGAGGAAACAATTATGACATGAATGGACTGCCTTTTAATCAAATATCAGAACTGGTATGTTTCGACATCAAATCAACTGGACAGAAATAGTGCATATAGCGGCTTGCGAAGCCGGCTGTCAAGGTGTGGACTAACTTAAATAATCTTATTGGCAATTAATTTGCTTCATTTGGCGGAATATTTAAAACTTCAGAATCATTTATGACTTCACTGGATTCATTTCTGATAAAATATTGGCATTTAATTGTGCTATAAATTACAATCAGTTTGACAAAATGGGAATATATGGTTTCTCACGAGGCCAGTTTTCAGCATGGGATTGTGTTTTATTGGTGATTAATTTGTTTCAGTTGGCAAAATGTTTACAACCTTGAGCATTTTAATTAATGGATCATTCAAAAAAAAATTGAATGGACATAACACTCAGTGTATAAATCTAAACTTTAAAATCACAATGGCGCAAAGAAGTATATTTTCTTTTTTGTCTCAGTCTTGGAAACAACCTGCCGGTGATGAATTTTCTAACCCTCAGACTCCAAAAAAACTAGAAAGGTAGTGTCAGCTCTAAGGAAAAGGAGAAGGAGAGTCAATCTTCAAAATCTGTTATAAAATTTAAGAACGAGTGGAAAAATGATCTGACAATTCTGTGATGTACATCTTTGATATCTGAATGATATATAACCTTCACTGTTGTATGGGTATATGTTTGTATATAAAATGATTTGAGCAAATGATAACAGAATATGTTGAGAGGTTGAAAATATAATAAAGTATAAAATAATCCTCAGTCTTTTTCATATACAAAATATAACACAGTAACACACAGTTAGAAATAATAATGATAATAATAATAATAATAATAATAATGCTTTATTTATAGAGGGTGACTCATTAGTCATGGACTATTCTCCCTTGAGGCCCTCTAAAAAGAAAGAGAAAGAGAAACACTTTCACAAAAATCAGATTGTATGTTTCTAACAAAATACTGTACAAGTATTTCTCATTATTCAGCATGAGACAAAAAAATCTAAAACATCATTTATTTCCACCAATAGCAAGTAATCACAGCTATGGGCTCATGACTATCCCAAAGAATTGACTCTCAAAATTTCAGTTTTGACTCGAGATTTTAATTTTGACTCTTTAAGGTTTTGGAGTCAAGCGTCAAATGACTCTTCAGTTTTGTAATCTATTGAGAACCCTGATAGTACATTATTTTAAAAACATCATAAACTTCCTAAACATACATGTATATAGCCATCCTTTGGGAGAAAGGTTTACACCTGTCAACTGCTTAGTTTAGTTCACATTTAATGATGTTCAATTATAAAATTGGGTCTTGTATAAACGATAATGCATGTACCTGTCATTAATGCTGGCCCTACATGTTCCAACTGATTGACACATTTCAACACCTCGGCTTAAGTGGACTGATTGACGCAATTCAACAACCTGGCTTACGGACTGTTTAGTGGGATTTTCCTGTTAATTATTTTCTTAAATAATGTATGATTTTCACATCAAATGTGGTATTTCTAGGAAAAAAAGCCAAAGCTGATGAGAATTTGTTACAATGCAGAAAACATCTGGTTAATTTACTGATAATGCTGACAAAACTTTCCATAAACTGTATTATTTACCCTTAAAAAAATTTTTGTTAACAGAACCTTTGATGATTAACATTTTATTTTAAACACTGTTAACAGTTTTGTAAGACACTACAGAGAATTTTAGACATTGTTGAACCTACCAAGGTATCCTACATCTCTGCATTGCTAATTACTTGGTCAAAAGGTAGAGTCATTTAGCAACAAAAACCCCACCAAAACTGCAGTCACAAATATCCTTACTCATTTCCTTCTTATTCAAGAAAATTAAAAGATATAATTATCAACCTTGCCCACTACAAGCCTTCCATACCAGAATCTGAACTCCTCATGCTTCAGTAATGATGCCCTCTCTAGAATTTATTTTTAATATATGGTCTACAGTTTTGTCACCCTGTACGCTACTTTGGAAATACATGTAACTGTGTTTTGGCTAAAAATTCAATCTTCTCTACTTTATATTTTCAAATGATGATCATCGATTATGTGTTACTCATTGGTGTTTTTATATTTTCAAATGATGATCATCTATTATGTATTACTGATTGGTGTTTTTATATTTTCAAACAATGATCACTGATTATGTGTTACTGATTGGTGTTTTTATAGTTTCAAATGATGATCATCGATTATGTGTTACGGATTGGTGTTTTTATATTTTCAAACGATGATCATCAATTATGTGTTACTGATTTGTGCCCAAGCAAATCTTAATCAGTAATACATTTCTGTCAGGTTGGTAATGAGTGCCCTCTATTCTGTAAGCCAGATTACTTCTTATTTCCTGGGGTAATCTTTTATGCCCCCTACAGGCACTAAGAAACAACTTTCCTCCATCAAAGACGAAAAATAATGATCAATGACACATACTACAATGAACTCTGTTTAAGTCCAGGCAGTACGTCTGGCCGCATTATCAATGTTTTCATCATGCACATTTATGTAGTAGTACGAAACAATATCATGATGAACGTAAGGATTTATGCCAACATTGTCAAGAACATGCATCAAAGATGCTTTACACACTGATATGTGTTATAATATGACGTAAAAACATATAACAAATTTAAGTCCTAAACTAGGCAAGGAAAAGCATACATGTTGTCAAATTCAAAGTCTTACATATAAATAGATATCAACTGTACCCATAACAAGAAGGTCTGGAGAAAGGTTAAGTTTTGAAATTGGTTCAACTAATCAGCATCGTTTCAGTTACTGTTACCTTGTACAATATGCTTAGAATTTTTTTTTAAACACTACCACCTCATTTTGGGAGGCCTCTTAATGTACAAAATGTTCTATTACAACTTCCTGATATATATATATATATATATACACATATATATATATATATATATATATATACTTACATGCATGAGCCACTGAAAGTATCTAAATGTTTTTCTATATAGTTAGTTTAAGTTCTCATGTAAATCACCTAGTGTCATGCTACAAATATTGTGCAAAAGAATACAAATCTAACAAACAAAATATTCACATGGATTTACTTCCCTTGTGTTTTGTCAATAACAACTAGTTTCTGAAATTATCTTCTTGATGACTCCACCTGGCCATTTTCAAAGTGAGACATTTCAGTAAACTTAATTTTTTTTTAAGTTTAAGATTTATTCAATTGATGTTTATCACATAAACAAATATTGAAGTGTGAGTATGTGTGTGTGTGATTTGAATTTATAATGTAGCTTTAACAATTTTTCAGTCATTTCGCTACGATGTCTACAGTGTGGCAATTTATAGTGATGTCTAGCACTGGGGCATCATGCCGCAGACATGCAGCATCATGTCTCACCCAGTCATATTATCCTGACACTAGGCCAACACTAACCTCTTAATGCTGAGCACCTAGCAAGGCAGCTGTTAGTACCATTTTTATAAGTCTTTGTTATGACTCAGCCGGGGTTTAAAAATGCGACCTCCTGCATCTGAGGCAAAGAAATATTGTAGCTTAAACTGTGTTCTCTCATAATTATGATGCTGGCATGACATGCTGCATAAGGTGACAGAAAGGTGGTAGAAACCAGAGGATCTGGACAAAACTACTGAAACACAATATGCAGAAAGTGTGCTCCTGCACTGGAGATAAAAACCACAAAAAATGACACAAGAAAACTCTGCCTTATACCTAGTGTGGCATTATGTGTGGGTTTTTTTTGGCAGCAACATAAACTTGCCCATAAGAGTTAAACAACTTTTTAATGCAGGTAAAAATGGATCATGTGCCTAGCATTTCAGCAGAGACCAATATAATTAGGCGCCTAGTCCATGTTTGAAGAAAGCAAATTCTTTATCACATCACATTTCTCTGATAATACTTTTCTGATTGCAATACAGTAGGATAACTTTCTTTACTACCTTCTATTCCAGCTGTCCAGGAAGGACAGAAAATGTCTTTCTGCCGATCTATTATATGAAGGGAAGAAACTCTTACAGGTTAACTCCCCTTTCTACCTGCTATGTGCCTACTGTTATACCAGTTCTTTTACTTGAGCACCACATTAAAGGATGCTTGCATTGCTGGGAAGGGTGGCAGGGATTATTTGTAATGCGATCAGGTAAGTATTATCAGAGAAAGATGATCTACTAAAAAACTTGCTTTATCCATCATATATATTACCTTCATTTAAATTCTGAGCATTCTACCAATCTATGTGTCACTCAGTAGATCTGAGCATTCTACCAATCTGTGTGTCACTCAGTAGATCTGAGCATTCTACCAATCTATGTGTCACTCAGTAGATCTGAGCATTCTACCAATCTATGTGTCACTCAGTAGAAGCATGATTACTCTACTAAAAGGATGAACTTCAATGATCCCTGTGAGATTCTTTACTTGATCATTGTCTTAACATCAAAAATTTCCCAGGCGAATCCAGCTAAAGTGGCAAATTCATGTCTTGGTCAAACGTTGTGCTTTCATGAATGGAGATTAATCACTCTCTGTGCAGCTGCCACTAGTCCAACTAGATAAGAAGATTCAGTTTTCTCCTAGGCAATGTCATGCAAATGTAAACTAGAGAGGGCAGAATGGGCATGCATCAGTTGACTCCACTATGTCCAGAATTGAGACATTACATTCAAGGCTAGGCTCAAGGAAGTCTCTTCTATTTTGTGAGCTGAAATATCCTGATCCTGTGAGAGTTCAGAGTACACTGATTTAATAACTCCTTTCAGTGGCCAGTGCTTGTGGGGTTATGTCTTACATTCCTGCCTTCAGCAGCAGGAACAATTTTTTTACAGTTGATGCAGATATTGTCCATGCATTTTAAGTAACATTTGAAGGCATCTGCAGGGTCCTGCATCTTTGCTTCTCTTGACATATAAATCAAGGAGAGGGAACAAATAGATATTATTGGCTGACTAGAGACAGAAAGATGTTCTTATGAAGGAACCAGGCTGTGTCTTTAGAACCATCAGAATGGAACTGCATGTAGTTCAGAACTACGGAGCTCACTCACTCTGCATGATGAAGGTTGTGTTAAAATAAATTGCAAGTCATGTATGATAGCTGTTTCAGTGTATTTGTGAGTGTCTGGGTGGTGTGTGTGTGTGTGTTTGGGGGAGAGATGGTGGCTCAAACTTACAAGGGTTGGCCAGTTCAAGCCTCAGTAGAGATTCACTGTAAATAATGTCAGTAAGCATGGTCTAGATATATGAGAATGGGACCGCAAGTCAGAGATTACCCTTCTGCAGTTGAAATCATCTCTTCTGTGATTGATTGAGACAGGGGTTCACTTCTTGTCTTCAGAGAGAAAGAGAAAAACGTTTGCCAATGGGGAATGGGTTCTGTGAGTGGAGTGGCTTCATTTGACATCAGTCATTGACAACACGTGATTTCCCCTTACGTGTCCTCAATGTGAAGGAATTTCAGGTGTTGCGATCCATTCCAGAATTGAAAGCTCAAACTATCAGTCACAAAATCAAGCTGATTGTTGATCCAGGGTGTTTCATCTCTAAGGGGCAATCCAATCTATTTGTCATTTCTTGATTGTTTGCACAAACAAACCTGATGGAGAGAAGTTGTATGCCGATATTACTCCCTTGAGATTCAAAATGTATGTACAGCCCATGTTTATGGGGTCATGGAAAATGAAAACGAAAAGTCAAGCATCGGATGATCCCAAAGGGCACAGACCTGATGGAAGATGCCTGAAATGACAACTCTGTATGAAGCAGTTGTCCTCTCTTGATGAGTTGGCCAGGAATGTGTCAGACTTGAATATTACTCATGAATGTATTTCCCTACAATGAGGCCCTTTGCAATTGTTCAGCCCTTTTGCTGATGCAGAGGGATGTCACTGAGACATGGGCATGTCACCACAGACACACTGATATTATCAGGACCGTGTTTCATAGATATGATCCACCCTCATGTAGAAGGCAATAAGAATGGATTTCATTTCCAAGAGGCTGGTATAGGGAGCCTTCTCTTGAAAAATCTATATGCCACTGACCCTTCACATACCAATGACCATCACAGGTTTAGTAGCAAACTGACCCAGTAATGGGTTCACCCCAACAATCAGTAGGTCAAGGTGCTGTAGGAAACTTTCTTGCCTAAACAATGTCTTGTTTGATGCTTTCTCCAACATGAGCTACACTTTCAATGCATTTGGGATAAAGACACCAATTTGTTATGAGTTCCATATCTAGATGGACAAGATGCAGAAAAGGGATCTGACTTCTCAACACTGATCCCCACCTGAACTGCACATGAGAGAAAAGATTGTTCATATCGTGAACCTAAAACCATGCTTACCAAATGGTTTTTGGTGCATGTGGTCCAGCTACAACACCTTCTCTGCGGAGGACATTCTGATCTGAATTATGACTTGGTCTATCATCTATTGACAGTCCAACTTCAATGTCTTGGTTGATGCCTTCTACGATGCATAAATGATTCGACTGATGCCTCTGGGATAGAGACACTAAGCTGATATGTGCTGAGGTTCCAAACTCAGATGTACCAAAATGTGCAGATGGGACAAGGACTTCTTGACACTTGTTTATCCACCATACAATGAGGGCAGCAAGCATGTTCATGTCCTGAAACCAAACATACAGAATGTTTTTGTGGTTTATCATGGAGGAACATTGCTGTCTCTGCAGCAGACATCCTTAACTCCTAGAAAAGGCCCAATGGTTAGACTGGGGAAACATGAACCAATATATGGAAGTATGCTTCAGACAGGTCAAGACTGACTGCATGCTCATTGCATCTCTATTGCAGGTCTCAATTGCTATTGGATTTTGTAACCAGAAACATTCAGATGTGGATGCCCTGTCAGTGCATTTTTTAAAACTATTTACACCACCTTCTACAAGCTGAAAAGCTGGATTTTCTTTTGTAAAAACATTCCCTTTCATGGGATCGCCTGGGAGTTCCTTCATGAAGGTAGGATAAAAAAAATGGAGGGATTTGGATAACAAACGTCTGGACACCCTCTGACATAATTTGGGACCACCTATCATTTTGCAAGAATGGTTGGTCCAAATCTGACTAAAAGGATGTAGTCTGGCACCTCAAGTGGGTTGCCAGAGGGCATTTGTGATGGTGTATAAATGACAACTGACAAAAGGCCTGGAGGAAGGAGAACTGTCTTCCTATCTCTCCGCTTCCCTGCCGGCCTGTGAAAATAGGGGCATATAATGGCCTATAAGTCAGGTGAAGAAAAAACGAAAAACCTGATGTTATTGAGAACCGTCACTGCAAATTATCTGACAACACTCATCCTGTATGTTCCCTAACAGGATTATAAATTCTATATTATCAAGTCTGCTGGGGAAACTCTACACTTCATAAAATCATTTCTTCTGTCTTGCACATATTTCCATACATTTAAAAGTCAGTTTGCCTGAAATAAAATGATCAAATACAACCTTCTAATAGATCCTAACAGAAGTAAAAATTCTAAGGAATGACAATGTCATTGTAAAGAACAATATATAAACGATATGTCAGACATGCCTACCCCAGGAAACGTTTTTGAGGAATGCCACCACCAAAAATGAGGGACAGAGCATGAAAATGAGGAACATAAGAATGTTAGAGTGAATAAACATAATAAATTCTCTCAAAACACCATTAAATACTAGTAATGTATATTTATAATAAATACTTTTGTATAAAACCCAGTACCCACCTATTTACAATATATACAAATACACAAAATTCAAGTCCAGGAAAGATCTTCAAGTTTCCTTAATAATTGCTTCCATCTGTAGAAACAGTGAATGGGCAATTCCGCATTCTTTCAGCTAATTTTAATGTAGTATTGGCCGCTGTTTCTTTAACAATAGCAGTTCCTTTTGCTCTACCACACTAAAATTGTTTAGCAATGTCAGAGTCACTAAACATAATTGTAAAAGCCTTTGAAAATGTATCAAGTGCACTCATAGGCAGATTGAGTTCAGTAATAATATCTACTAACATAACTTCAGCTCTAATTACATCAGACTTAGGCATTGAAATGAAGTCGCACTTGATCCAGCCTATAATAAAAAAAAAAAATCCAACAATTTTCTTAAAGCGTTTAACTTCTTTTTCAAGGTTGGAATGCCTTTTTCCTGAAACGTGTCTGCGTATATCGAACATTCCTCCAGACTTTATTGAAAATTCACAATTACAGATGTTGCAGAAAGCATTTGTGTCTGCATTTTTTCCTGGCTTGAAGAATTCATACTCATCAGCGTATTCTTTACAAAAACATTGAGCGTTCTTTTGATGTAAGTTTTGAATCACTTTCTTCAATATCCAATTGCTTTTTAGAAGCCATGAATTTTTTGTCCAGAATCAAGAAACAATTCATTGTAAACATAATATAAAAGAATCTGTGAATGTAGACTTTTGTATTCGAACCGCCTCAATCACACGTGTTTGCAATGCTATCTTAAACCATCGCGCATGCGCATATTTGATAATTTCCTGTTCTGGTCGGTGATAGCATATTTTATGACATGCAGATTTTTTATCACCACTTTTGCAGATTTTCAACACTAAATGCGTATTTGCGGGACGCAAAGGCAAATTTGGGCATTTTGTGGGACTAATACGCAAAATGCGGGACGGTAGGCATGTCTGATATGTGCACATTTGTTACAGTGAAATTGTTGAAAGCTAATTATTCTACTAAAATGATCAAATTTACCATTGAAACTGTCTGCTTCCATTCATTTGCTATTAAAATTTTCATATTTTGTTGTAATAAATTTAGTTGCTCTGAGAGTTTCAACTATACAGTACAATTTGGCACAAACCTGTTTTATTTCAAGTTGCAATGATGGTTCCATCTGATAATTAACATCTGACTTAGTGGCTGATAAATGATTCTGCATTCTTATCTGGGACATCAGCTCATTTAAACGACCCTGAAATAAACAAAATTAATTACCACATCGAAATACAGTTTACTATCAATTAACCAAAAGCTGATTATTACAACTGAAAAGGACATCTGCTCAATAGTTTGTGTGCTCATTAACAAATGAAATAATCAGTTGTTACTTGTAAATAATGTAACTCATTTTAGAAGTGTTTTCATCTGGAGCCAATCCAATTACTGGGTAGAAGCACTTGTTAAAACACTGTTAAGTATTATTTACATTCATAGAGCAAACTTGGTATGCCACAGAGATTTGTTTTTCAATGTGGATACTCTATTTAACTAGACATTATTTTGCCAGAAGCTATTTCCTGTCCTCTGCTTGAAAATCACTTGGAACTATATGAATTGAATGAGATATAATGGTATGAGTCATTTAGGATCGCTTGGAACTCTATGAATTGAGCAAGATATGACATGTAATGTGACATGAAGTTGTTTGGAACTGCATGAATTAAGTGAGATATATGATGTGTTATGAGAACTGAAGTTGTTTTGGAACTGTATGAACTGAGCGAAGTATGACATGTAAAATGAAGTTGTTTGGAACTGTATGATTTGAGCGAGATATGATGTGTTATGTGACATATGGAATTGCTTGGAACTCTACGGGTTGAGTGAGGTGTGATTAAGTAATGTGACATGGAAATGTCTTGAGTACTAATTAGTTTTACTCAGTGAATGGGCGAATGAATTAGGCCATTCAGCATTTTATAATCTGTCAAATTCACTCTATCGATTATGTGCTGTGTTATCAGTAGATGATTTTGCAAATGCACATCTTGAATTCTGTTTATGTGTGTGTGAGTCAGACAAATGATGTGTTTATGTCCTCTCATTCCTTCAATACAGTTTGTATGCAGCCATTCAACAGCTTGTTACCGCCTTGAATGTGCCGTCTCAGTCATTATTATAATATATCCATACTTTTGACTAAATTGGGAGCTTTTGCCAAGTTTCGTGCATCCATAACTTTGCCTTATTTTTATGCATTCACAACTTCACTTTTGCAAACCCCTCCCCAATTTGTGTCAGTACTTAACTGTATTCTATTGTTATGCCCATATATGTATTCAGTGTATATGCATTCAAAGTATTAAATGTATTCAATTATTATGCCTACATACTTCATACCAACTTCCTACTGCACAAGCATTGAGTAACAGATGCTATTTTTATCACAGCAATCCTTGGATCAAACTTCTCAAGTTCCAATTATCAGTGTCCATATATATATATATATATATATATATATATATATATATATATATATATATATATCATATCAGTTTCAGTTATCAGTGTCTGTATATATCTCGTATCAGCTTCAATTATCAGTGTCTGTATATACCTCATATCAGTTTCAGTTAGCAGTGTCTGTATATATCTCATATTAGTTTCAGTTATCAGTGTCCATATATATACCTCATATCAGTTTCAGTTATCAGTGTCTGTATATATCTCGTATCAGCTTCAGTTATCAGTGTCTGTATATACCTCATATCAGTTTCAGTTAGCAGTGTCTGTATATATTTCATATTAGTTTCAGTTATCAGTGTCCATATATATACCTCATATCAGTTTCAGTTAGCAGTGTCTGTATATATTTCATATTAGTTTCAGTTATCAGTGTCCATATATATACCTCATATCAGTTTCAGTTATCAGTGTCTGTATATTTCTCATATCAATTTCAGTTATCAGTGACAGTATAGATCTCATATCATCCACTTTCATTTCCACATATCAATATTGGACATGCTTCACTACCCCAAGTCTCTCCTCCTGAGTTATTTGCATAAGCAAACTCAGAGCTCATCTGGTGTAGTGTACTGTGGTGAGAGTTTCCCTTGTTATGCTAAAGAATATTTTGGCTGTGCAAATAAACTTTGAATTGAACTCGTGTCCTGTGTACTATTTAATGTCCAGCTGCAATATGTAGCAAACCGAGTTACAGCCAGATTGATAAAAATTTCAATGAATGTGTTATGTACTGAACTGTGTATGACGTGTTATGTGCTGAACTTTGTTACGGCTAGTATGATAAAAAAAACCTCAATAAATGTTTTATGTAATTAACTACATCATAGTGATACTGATTAAAAATTAAATGAATGTATTATATACAGATCCATAGTATAGTGAGATTGATAAAATATTTGATGAATTTGTGTGTGCTTAAGTGTGTGTGTACAAACAAATTGCCAGTCAAATGTATAATAATAATTTTATTATCTGCCAATTTATTTAACAATAAAGATTAAGATAACTTGATGCTCGATGAAAATTAATCATTACTGTGTTAGAACATTAATTATTATGTCAGCTATAGATTTCTGAAACTTACTAAAATACTTTTATCCACTTGTCAGCTTGACTGATCTTTTGAGAAGTGTCAGGGAAATTATATTTATGACTGAGAGCCAAAATTCAACCTACCGTATTTACTGCATGTTTTCGGAATGCAAAAAATAATTACTTTTTTGTTGTCTGAATACATATTAAATTCTTTAATTAAGTGTCCGAAAACAAATAGGGGAAGACAAATTTGTGTCCACCCCCCCCCGTCCATAATGAAATTACCATTAGCTCACATGATGACGTGCTGCCATGAAGTAAAACAAGTATTTTGTCTAACACCACGGAAAGGATAATGAATGAAAAACAGTCATTACTTGCCTATTCTGTCTATTTGATACATGTCCAGCCACCAGAAAAAGCAGCCATACATGTATTAGAGCCACGATTGTGTGCGTATTTTCCAAAATAACCACCATGTTAGTAATCATGCAATCCAGTTTAACACTTTACTAGCCTAATCAGTGATCAATAAAATCTACCTTACAAACGCATGCAAGCTTTATGTCTGTGTAATTAAGATATTAATATAAACTAAATAAAAAAAATTTGGAATTATAATTCTGAAGATATTTATGACAGAAACATTTTAGTATTGAGAGTAGAAATACCGGTACATGTATGAGGGCTAATCTTAGAGCACCAAGGATGAGAGGCTCCATATGGAGTGAGTGTTGTACGCACGCCTAGGAAGGGTAAAAATAACAAGCAAGTTGCAATATACGAGTCGTCAATATGTTGGTATTTTTTAAAAATAAAGCTGATCTATTTGTTGTGGTTCTCTCTTCTTTTTATTTCCCACCTAGCCGAGGGTAGCTTCAAAATGAGTAGAGCCTGCTGATTCGAAACAATCGACTGCTCAAAGATTGTTTTGATGCATGTTGGAGATTTCAGGGTGTCTAGGTGATAATTGTTCCTACGATAATTTGTGGGATTTCTTTGACAGGTGTGTTTGGAAATAAAGGGCAGCCATCTGGATTTCGTTAAAAGAGCACACGATGTACTGAACATGTTGAACCCACAATCAATATTTATCGTCTACAAAGAGGTTTATTACCTATAGAACAATAACTACATTTAAACCCGTGGTACATAATGCCTTGGGGATATGGGGTTTGTTTTGTTGCACGATGCCAATGAATTTACTAATCCATACTGACTCTCTGATGTATTGTTTAATGATATAAAGCAGTGATCATGGTTTCTAATCAAAGCCATAACTGTCACACCTGCGTGAAGTGGTTTCGTGTGTAAAGATGTCTACACTGACAACCAATCCATGGAAGTTCATGATCACATTAAATAACTGGCAACCAAATGAAGCGAACTTTGTATCAGTTAAATTAATGGCAAAGACACTGTGAATTTTACTTTAAAACGAAGCAGAACATCTTCTTAGATTGTGTCCGAAAACATAAATTGTAGAAAAAATTATAGTGGAGCAATGTCCGAAAAATTACAAGGCATTTAAATATTATATTTGCCCCCAAAAATCAGTGTCCGAAAACAAACAATGTCCGAAAACATGCAGTAAATACGGTATTACATTCAAATTCATGTTATAAAAAGGCATATTATAGTGGGATTGTCTGTTATATTCAAGTTCATGTTAAAATATGGCACATTATAGTGGAATTGTCTGTTATATTAAAATTCATATTAGAATGATGCTCATTATAGTGGGATTGTCTGTATATGTTCAGTGCAATACAAGAATAAGTGTCACTCAGAATCATCTTGCACAAAATGAGAATTATCACGATACCCAGTAATTCATGAATCATTATCTGTGATTCCAGAATTAACAAATTGTCAGGAAGCATTCTGTATGATTTCGGAATTAACAAATCATCAGGAATTGTTGTGTGTGATTCCAGAATTAACAAATCATCAGAACTAAGACGAACATGTCAATAAGAATAGCATTCTCTGTATAGCCATTACTTATTTTGCTGAAAATTTAACACTTCATTAAAAAAACAGTTTAGAAAATTTCATGCCATTTGGATGAAGAACAAAATGATTACAAGCTGAATTCATACTTCCTATTTAGTGAAAACAGTCTAGATGTATCACTATTATGGCAGCACATGTTATCTTATTCAGACAAGCATGGCAAAATATGGCACTACGTAAAGAATAGTCAATAATCAATATGCTATGTTATTTTTCACAGGATGGTATTGATTAGATTCATATACCTCTATCATTGTTTTGTAATATTACTTGATAATAAAATAACACCTCATGTAATAATGACATTATGACATAATCTACATAAAGGATTAAAAAAAGTCTGTCGCATTCGATTGTACTTCTGTCAGTTCACTCCGATTGTATGTGGTTTTATTTCATCTAATCAGTATTTTCCAAGACATGATAAATGGATTCTTACATGTGCTCATTTTAAATGAAATTTATGAAACTATTCATTTTTTTTCTTTTGCTCTCTGAGCTCTCTGAATTAGTCAACTGTTTTCATAAATTTTATTTGAAATGAGTGTAAGATCTTACATCTATTGCAAATGATATGAGGGCATGAATCAAGCCAAAAGAAATACTAACCAAGTCATAGGAATTAGAAGCTCCTTCACATTCTTTTATTCATTACAGAAAGAAATGAGCAATATTTATCATGTGACTGCATTCCTCCTAGATTAAAATTCATAAAAATTCTTGAAAAAACTTCTTGCTTATAAAGTGTTCATAAAGACCAGAAATTAATTCATTTCACATTCAATAATTCAAAACGAAATATGCACTAATGTAAGATCCCTTTTATATATGTAACCTGCAGACTTACCTTAAACTGTGTCGGATGATTCAATTCAACCTGAAGAGTTTCTAACTGTACACGTAACTGTTCTTCTTCGGCCTGAATGGCAAATCCCATCTTCCGTGAAAATTCTTGTCTCACAATGACCTAAAATTAACATAAACTTTAAAGTAATTCTGTATTTTCTTTGGTTAAAAGTTAATTGTGAATTTTCTTTCTTTTTATCACCATACTTCATAATGGAACACTGTGATACCCTCAAGCTATTGGTCAGCGTATCTCTTCAAAAACCAATTAAATGAAGTTCCCCAAACAGACTGCCCCCCCCCCTTTCCCCCTCACCATGTGATGATAGTCTGAGAGAGGAGTATGGATTGTGGGACCTTTTCACAAGTTTCCCACAGACAGGAGGTGTGTGTGTGTGTGTGTGTGTGTGAGTGTGCGTGCGTGCGTGCATGCGTGTATGTGTTAAAGATGAAATTTTAAAAACTTGCATGTAAAGTCTGTTCGAAGAAGTTTTTGAACCAAACTTTAAACAACACACAGTGAAAACACATATTTATCCAGTTTTGGGTTCTAACTTCTTGTCAAAGTTGGAAGAAGGACATGGGGATATGCCTAGGCAAGCCATGGTAGTAGCACGTTTTATTTGCTGCAGTTACCGAACAATTTCTGAATTGAATTTCAAAATTTCACCAACATTAGACCCAAGAGCATCATCTTTGCATATTGATTCTTTTTATGTGAATTAGGGGAGAAAACTATTTTCTCCCATAATTCACATGAAAAGGATTAATATGCACAGATGATGCTCTTGATTCAATTCATTTGAGATCTTGATGACATAAGATTATACACCAAATTGATCAAAATCTGATCAGAAATACAACTTCTAAATTGGTAACATGCTCAGTCAATCTGATGATGAAATGCTTGATTAATATGCAGTGTTCATAAGCCTAATTCATCCAAGCTCTAACTTACAGACTGAGTATGACCAAAACAGGATGGAAACAAAGGCATTAGAGTGGTAAACTATACCAATCAGGTGCCAGAGTGCTTCATTAATATGGGCATATGCCACTCACAATCAAATTCATGTGAAAGTTCGATGACATTGCTGAGATCATCATGATATAAACTTACATACCAAGTTTGATCAAAATCACATCATACATATCATATCTAGAGTGGTAATAAGCTTAGTCAGCAAATCAGATGTACATCACCTCGTTAATATGTGAAGACTGTTGTTCATAATCCGGCTCAACCAAGATCTTGATGATATAAGCCTTTGTACTAAAAGCGATCAAAATCTGTTCAGAAATGAAGCTTTCTGAGTGTTAACACACAAGTGTCGATGGACATATGACACATAATGCACAACAAACAATTCATGATGGTATTACTACTGCTGTCACCTCACCAGTCATATATGCCAAAACTATATATATGTTAAAACTATAGATCTAATAGCAAATAAGGATACAAGCTACCTTGATTTTCTACCTAGAGTCTAAAATGTGTTTCTATTGTGGCAGAACTATGTGGATTCAAATTGGAATACCTTAAATATTGAGGCATTATTAATTTGCTCAAAAGTCTTAACCAATCAGCATTATCAGTTCAGAATAGAGACAGTTTTCACCAAAACTATGATTCGTGCTAGAGCTAGAAGTGTGGTAAATGTTAGGAGGTTACCAGTTTATAAAATCAGTCAGCTGAAACTGAAAGTCAGTTAAAAATTTCAGCATCATTAAAGATACAACTATATCAGAATCATTATAAAAACAGAGAAGGATGAATCAGCTCTCAAGATGAATAATGTCAACAGTCATATCAAGAGTTAGCTTTTGTCTATTTGCAATTAAATCTACAGTTTGGGGACATGTGCCTGGCGAGGTGACAGCAGTAGTAACAAATGTGACTGGACAAGGATTGGAATCTTGGATCCAAGACAACACATGTCAAAAGTTTTCATCAACTCTCAATGATTTAGTTTCTCAAGCAATTTCTAGAAAATTTGATACCCAATTGTGACAAACATTACCTACCCTAAACAAATGAAAGCAAGGGATATTTTTCCACATAATATACAGCTTCACAGTACATGGACAGCTAAATGATGCATAATTCTGAAAATCATGGGCTGTAACTCAAATGATGAATAATGCTGAAAATCATGGGCTATAACTCAAATGTGAATAATGCTGAAAATCATGGGCTATTGCTCAAAAGATGCATAACGCTGAAAATCATGGACTTTAACTCAAATGATGCATAATGCTGAAAATCATGGGCTATAACTCAAACGATGCACAATGGTTAACTCTGTCAAGGTCTCATCAATATCAAGCTGCATACCAAATCTGAGTAAAAAGATCAGGGACTACAATTCTGCTAAACGACATAGAATGCTGACAAGTGAATTCAGTCAAGGTCTCAAACCTGCTGGTTTTCACAAGACATCCTAAGAACAATGGTTATCAGTCAAGTACCATTTGTTAAGCAGAGACTGATGATCAATTTTATCCAATTCCTATACTGTCTTATATATGCCAAATACAGACACTTAACAGATATATATATATATATATATATATATATATATATATATATATAATATATATATATATAAAAACATCAGTTCTCCAGCAGTGATGACTGTGTAGAATCAACATTAAAATTCTATATTAATGACCTTTTACTTAGTTCTGGAAGTGTACGTGTGTGATTTTGATTTTTAATGTAGCTTTAACAATTTTAGTCATATCGTTACAATGTCTGAAGTATAGCAACTTATAGTGGTGTCTGTCACTGGGGCATCATGCTGCAGACATGTAGCATCATGTCCCACCCAGTCACATTATCCTGATACCAGGCTGAGAAGTCCTAACATTAACCTCTTAATGCTGAGCACCTAGTGTGGCAGCTGTTGGTACCATTTTTATAAGTCTTTGGTATGACTCAGCCAGAGTTTGAACACTCGAACTTATGCATCCGAGGCAGATGCTTTGACCACTCAAGCCACCGAAGCAGTCAGTTTTGGAAGTAAAATAGAGAAGGATGCATTACTATACTGGTTGCAGGTGACAGCACATTCTATGGTACACCATGTATTCCTAACACATGCATCATGTGGCGGCACTGCACTCCAAGCATACATTTACATGTATTTGAAATGTTTAGCTAACTTTTGAAACCTTTCTTAATATGGATTCTAAAAATATGTTTCAGGATCAAATCTTAACACAAAGATATTGCTTAAAACAGTTAATTATTAGGCCATCTCTATATTTTTACAGTCCATAAAAATATGCTTCTCCTTCAACAACTTGCTCAAAACTGGGTGCAAATCACTGCAGGACCTCTGAAAAACTGAGCAAAAGATGGACATCCATAATTTAAAAGGGGTGATGATGGGTGGAGTTCATCTATTTTTTGGATTTAATAATTTATTCTCCAGAAAACTAAACAAGTGCTTCATATTTATAAAAGTTCTGGGAGAAAGATATTCAGTGGAAATTTATTCTGGAATTCTAAATGGAAACATTATAAACTGTGATTCATTCGAGGATCTGTTGCCATCTGACGTCATCGCCTCCGTATTGGAATTTCATCGAGATTCAAACCTGGATTCAATTAGAACTGTTTAGTGATAGGACTTGTATTTTTCAATCGCAGGATTAAATTTTGGATTATGTTCACAAACTGTAAGTCCTATTTCCTATTTTTACATTGTTTTCTTGGGAAATAAATTATTTTTTTAAAATTTACAAAGCTTGCTGACTTCACTCTTTTCTTTTGTTACTTTTATTTCCAGTGAATAAACAATTTGAATACTAAAATTACAGACCAAATGAAGTACAGGACACAACAATAATATAACTGGGTCTGCCTTAAGATCATATAGCACGAATAAATAATTTTTGCAGTAATATAATATAATCCACTACTTGACCTAAGGACACACTTAACATTTTCTAAAAAGCACTATCACTAATGAAAAATTTCATTCCAGAAGGTTCCACATGTTTGCAAAATAAAGTCTTAGTTGTAAATATAAGTTTATTACTAAAGCTGCAATAAAAAATATAGGTAACAACAGGTAGACCTGGCAATTCATGGGAATTTCAAGTTTTAGACTCAGATTGAGATAATGATGTTTATGAAACCAAAAATAAATGATTCAGGTCAGGTAGAAAATGAACAAGATTTTGGACAAGGTCAAGTCCAAAATACAAAGTTGCATTATCAACAGCATATAATGGCATGTACACTTGATCCTGATCTGTTGTGCCACCAGTATTCTGGATGCAATTGTTGTTTCCGAAATGAGAGAAAATTTTCAATGCATTTACCCTATCTGATAAATTTCATACATGGAGACACTGTACATACTGACCAATCAGTATCTGATGTACCTTATGAAGTGGACAATATTTCATAAGCTGAATTTTCAATCAATCCGAACGAACCTTCTAAACTTTATAGTCACTTGCTAGTTGAACAGTAGAATGATTACAAACTAAAACAAATTAAACCTTGCAAAGAAAAAGGATGACCATTAACCAGCACCATTTAAATCTCTAAAGAATAAGATCTCTTATGTAGATCCATATCTCAGAGCTGGGAAACTCAAACTATAACAAGGTGAATACTGGCGCATCAACACTTTCACAGCAGATGGTTATAAATGAAGGTAAAACTACAGATAAATGGATATAGAGATTGGGAGGAGTGGGGTTCAATGACTAACATCAAAACAACTGGACACATAATCTTACAATGTAAGATGCTAACCCTAATAGTTACAATGTGGGGGTAGGTAGGAGATAGATCCTGCCCCTTCTTCCATCATAGCTGTCAGTGTTGGTGTATTAGTTTGTTTGACTATTGGACCCCATCACCTGACCTGCCAATGAGTCTATTTCAGTAAGGCAGGTGATTTTTTCCATATGTTTGACCAGTTTTCAGTAAGGTATAAAATAGTATCATAAACTGCTACTGTAAAGCTGGAAAACATATTCAGAAGTTCAGTATTCAAAACATGCAGCGACGGTAAACATCATGTTCAACTGGACAGTTTGTAAAGTACACACAAACCTTATTTACCACTAGTACAGTTGCACAAACTTCAGTTCCAAACCCTATGCAGCTCAGTGGCTTGTTGCTATCTCTCAAACTGACATAATTCTTGGAATATTTTTCTATTTCACATCAAGAAAGCAATCATATCTCCCGCCATGAGGCATACTGAAATTGTCATGTGATGTCTGATAAATGTAATTGTGTCCCCTCCTGCTTTTATTCACAAGAATCTGAATATTCATTGTTATTCTTCTATGCTGATTATTTACACTTTTTAAGAGGCTTATTTTTCGTTTCGTCTTCAACATGCATCGCTTTGGTGGATGCCATTTTTAAAAAATTCTATAATCTACAGTTTGATCATGCAGATGCTTCACATGAAAAAATATGTGCAGTTTAAAGAGTCTGAGGTACTGCTGCAAAGTTAGTCTGGTTCCCTGAATAATTCCACTAATTCTAATATGAAACCTGATTCAAATCAAACATGGATGAACCAATTAACCAGATTTTTTGGCAACAATCATTTTCCCACAGGTTTTGCTTTTATTCCATAAGTCCGTATTCTAAGGGTCATTTTCGTAAGACTTATGGCAAAATTGTAAGGGTTGGCAGGTCTGCATCACTATATCCATTTGCCGATAGTCTTAATATCATTTGTAAGTAGCCCCTATTGGTAGCCTGACCTGTTAATGAACATGAAAATAGATTCAAACTTAAAGAAATGAAAACTGATTAATCAAGTGACTGGACAATAATGAATCGATCATGTCAACAAGCTGAACTTGTACATGAAGGTATCAAATTCAAGAGTCATTTGTATTCAACAAAAATAACACACCATTTGTTTTGAATACCGAGCTTCTGCTCAGAACATGTGTACCAATTTAGATTAAAATATTAAGACCATGCTGTGGAATGTTCAAAATCACAGATAGTCTACCATTGGTGGAATTAATTGTGTCATATTGATGAAACCGTTGCATTTTTAATGGAAAATCCCCCGTTCTATTAATAGCTACATAGCAGAAGCCCTCAACAAGAATTCATATGCTTAATCAAGGCTCTAAAATGGATATCAAATATCTTGAAAAAAAGCAAATTAAAAATAGAAGAATTAACAAAATTATAAAGAATTGCAATTATATGAGTTTAAGGTCATTTTTGCTGAGTTTATTGTGTGTTATGTAAGCTCTGAGTCAGCAACTGATAGTTTATACCATCACAAACTCAGAAAAAAACCAATAAACTCTCAAGTATATGAAAATTAATGGTTACAATGATGGAAGGAACCAATTTAATGGACCTTAGGAGTTTTCCAGCAAGCATTTAACAGGTTTCTGACACTAAAATAATAGGATATTTGTATGGCTTGCACTGTTGCACAATCTGTAATGTCCAAACAGTACACATACAATTCTGCAAAAAAGTTTTCACTGTGGAACAAAAAATGATGCATGTGGTTTGCAAAATTAATATTGCTCATGTATTTGTACAGGATAGAGGAATCAATATTTGTACCAGGAACCCTGTAAACCTTGACATGGACACAAATCTTGTCCCCTCTGGTTAGATTTATCTGTCCTTTCCAAGTGCATAGGGAAGATTCTACAAATCTCATCAAAGTCTCTAGCAGATATGAATTCAAATCAGGTGAAAATAAGGTCTCTGAATCAATTCATTTAACATTTGAGATTTTTACTGCTTTGCCTTTGGTGAGAGTGAGTAGTATCTATTTTATTAAATCTTTTGAATACATTCTTAAGTCACTAAGTTTTCAAACATAGCCAACCTATAAAGACCAGCAGTGCACCAAATATTTTCCCATGTTGAGACGATTCAGATACGTCCTTTTTATTTCAATTTCATGCTTACCTTCAGCAGACGATGGCCCAATTCCAGTTGTTTTCTTTTGTAGTCTTCTAATTTTGCCAACATGTTACTGTGCTTTGTCTGGCAGTCACTCAGATCCTCTGCTATTAACTGTAAATTATAATTATTAATACAATTACTGTCATCTCTGAATAAAAAGAATTATCAGTTCTTTAATGTTCATCCATTATGCATGTTGGAAAAAGTTATAAAAATGACAATTATTTTGTTTTAACTGTTAAGAAAAAAATAAGTGTGTCGAAATGAAAATGTGATGTTGATAAACAAGGCCAATTCCTCTTTTGAAATAAAATTGAGGAAACAAAATACCTAAAAGGCCCATCTATTTCTATGTCACACAAATTTGCATCCAGATATGTTGGATGGTTTTTGAGCTATGCTGGATTAAAGGAAACTGCTATCATGACAGCACAAAATTAATCAAACTTGTAGAATGGTGAGGAAATTTGCTCCTGTCATTATGCTCCCACAACCAGTGCTTTCCACCCATACACCATAAAAGTGACAAGTCATGGAATAACAAATCTTGAAAACTCATTGGGTAAAACAGCTGGTAAATACATATCATTTGATGACTATATACAATGTTTCACAGAATTCCATCAAAAACTTCAAGATTAACTTCAACCACACAATTCTGTCACACATTACATCCTGCACAAAGATTCGTCAACATGTGCATCATTAGATACACTATGCAACAATTTTCAGAGGGATCAAAAAAAAAACTGCAAGACAAATTGCATTCAGAATGTTCTCTCTTACACATCATTCTGTGCAGGATATAAAGAACAATATTTCTAACAAAAACTTGCTTGAGAACAGTGATCTGTTTGTACAAAGTTTCAGGGCGATCCAGTGAAAACTATGCGATTAATAGTTGTGTGTATGAACTACATCTGGCTCCAAGTTGTAATGGCCACCAACTCTAACAAAAGTCACAAGGGAGCATTGATTTGTTGACATGTGGATCTACATATGATGATCATAACCATTCCCTGGTTGTTTCATAACCAGCTACTGAAATATGTGAGACCAGTTGCATTTAAAAGATCCTATCATATACTGTGTTGAGCTGCAAATTAAAATGGGCCATAGCTCTTATGAAAATTGCTGGCACATAGGTGATTTGATGATTATGCATATCTTAGGTGATGACCATAATATTTACCAAGTTTGATGACTATCCAACAAAAATTGCACAACTGACAGAGCTAACAAAACTATCAGACTGCATTAAGAATCAACACAAAAAAAGAAAAAACTCTTAACAAAAATTGCAGAAGCAAGCCAATTTGTTGTCATGTGCATCTTCAACAGCAGGGCCAGCTGTGCTAATGAGACTGTGTGCCAGATAGTGGGACAGTTATAGGAGTGTATCTGAAAGGTTCAAAATATATAGTCATAACTTTTTTTGTTTCTTTCAATCTGTCAATACATTTAATGCTGATTGATATAAATAATGTGCAATAAAGTGATCTGCAGCAACAAGTGCAGCGTGCTGGACAATTGCAAGTATGGTATATGTGTTTGACATAACATAGATAAATGACAGTAATGAAAAATCTCACAAAAGCAGAACAATTCGTCTATTGCGAAAACAGCATGCTGCCATATTTGGGTACTCTCCAACTAATATCAAGGCCAACTTGGATAAAGTTTACAAATGCAATTCTCTGTCATATCGTACAGTTTTTAGGTGGTTTTATCATTTTGAAGATGGTCTTGAATCTATCGAAGATGATCGATATTCAGATGATCACTCTCTGTTGAGTGGGAAATAGTTGCTGTGAAGGAAGTAGTTGATGAAGATGATCAACACTTTGTGAAAGATATTTCCATTGTTTTCGCCACTAATATGTCACCTGCTTTTAATATACAATGAAAGGCATATCTATTGTCATTCATTTGTCAGATGTTTTTAATATACTGTGAAAGATATTTCTACTGTCATTAATTTTTCACAAGTTTTTAATAAACTGTGAAAGATATTTCTATTCTCATTAATTTGTCACATGTTTTTAATATACCATGAAAGTTATTTTATTGTCATTGTCATTAATTTGTCACCTGTTTTTTAATATACAATGATATTTCTGTGGTCACTGCCATTAATTTATCACCTGCTTTTAGTATACTGAAGAATCATTGGAAGCTCATAAAGGTATGTGCAAGATGGATTCCTCATTTGTTGACAGCTGATCAAAAACAGACATGGGTTGAAACTGACTGTCAAGCAAGCTTTTTATGCATTATATTTTTTAATGCATTATTTCAGGCACCTGTATCTAAACAATGCCACATTCTCCATACAGCGCTCATTTAACTCCATGTGATTTTTGCCTGAATCTATAATTTTTGATGCAAAAGGCCCATTACTTCAGGCACCTGTATCTAAACAATGCCATATTCTCCATACAGCCCTCATTCAACTCCATGTGATTTTTGCCTGAATCTATAATTTTGATGCAAATGGCCCATTATTTCAGGCACCTGTATCTAAACAATGCCACATTCTCCATACAGCCCTCATTCAACTCCATGTGACTTTTGCCTGAATCTATATTTTTTGATGCAAAAGGCCCATATTTCAGGGACCTGTATCTAAACAATGCCACATTCTCCATACAGCCCTCATTCAACTCCATATGATTTTTGCCTGAATCCCGATATCAAATAGTTGTTGTGGGGCACATGATTTAAAAGATGTCATGTGGATCAAATTGCTGTTTGCCATTGTATGAACAACATCCAAAAAAGGTTTCTAAAAACTGCATAATCAGACTGATAAATGTGTAGATATGTATTGGAGTACTTTGAGGACATGCACTAATATACTGTTTCTAAATAAAACTCTTTGTTGTACTGTGCATTAATATTCATGCCTTTTTAAATACCCCTTGTACAGATGAGAAAGTCCCTGCATAAATAGACCTAAAAACCCTTGAAAAGCACCAGACCAAACTTCATTCCACTAAAGTCAAATACTGCTAAGCTAATCTGATTTTGAAAAAGTGTAAACAGACAAAAGAAAATGGTCATTACTACAGAACAAGTACATCTCCATGCAGGATCCTAAATAAGGATAAAATTCAAACATTTTGAAATTATCAGCATTTTCTTTAGTATCTTCATGAACTATGCAACTTTTCCATATGCATTATTTCTACACCTAGTATATATCCATATGCTTGTTGAAAATGATATTGCAACATACTAGTTCCATGTACATTATATTTGTGCTATATAAGTATTTATAAATCACATTTTGTATAACATCTTATGCAATACAAATGCTGACATCATATTCCATTGTCTAGAAGAAACTATAATTTGTGCAACTTTCATTGGATATAAAAACCCATTAATCACATTCAAAAGTTTTACGGGAATCAAGACCCAAATTTATAGGCACCTTGATATGTCGACCAGGGACCTGATTATTCAGCAAAGACGTCTGTCCCCTCCAATAAATAAATAGCCGTAAGCCAGGCCCACCACCTAAATCAAACTCTTAAAAAAAAGATAAAAAAAAAGAAAAGAATTCTTTTTATATACCTCTATCACCCCCCTCTTATTTTGCTTCTAACTAACATACTTATACCACTTACTCTCAACCAAAAGATGACAGTCACCCCAATAGAATTAGAGTGTCCGATCATTGGGACCATCAGGGCCCGCCTCACAAGGCATTCACATAATCAGATTAGGGAAGAACAATAGGGCCCCAAACAGACAATATAAGGTGGTCAAAAAGCCCAATGACCATCAGGCCCCGCTGCACAAGGCAGCAAAAAACTACTCTAAGCCGAGTGATTGGTCCTAAATAACCAAAGGTCAAACACCCCATGACCGATTGGCCCCTAAAACAAATACACCCAGTAAGACCCCAAAACTATCTCATATAAGGTAGTCTAAGCCCAGGACCATCAGGGCCAGTCACACAAAGTGACAAACACTGGTGACCAACTGACTGTCATCCGAAGGTTTCTATTAACACATAATTCCTCAATTTAATAAAAACAGCACAGAGTTTCTAAATTCTTAGTCCATGCAGGAAGACCAATTTTAAATGTATACCCTGGAAGCAACGGACACCTCCTTGCGGCTTGGCGCCCCCCTTCCTGGTACGCCACACTTTGCCATGACTGGACATAAACAAGCGTGCAATGCACGCACCAATAACAACCTCGCTAATAACCAAAACGTGAGTGAGTGATGGTACTATTCCCACTCACCCTATGCTACAGCTAGACTGTAAAACATGAGTGTGTGCTGGGACTATCCCTACTCATGAAGGCCTAACATTCAGGTAGCTTGGAACTTATTGTTCTGCTGCCTGATGGCAAAATTAACAGCACTCTTTGAGTGCAGTAACGCCTGGGGAATGTGGCATTGATACCATTCCTCAAGGAAAATTAACATCATGTGGTGCAGGAATTAACAACTGGCACATGCACATATGTGCGCATGCCAGTATAATTTAAATAAGCAAGTAAGTAAGGCATCTTGAGAAAAAGTTTTAAGGGAATCAAGACCCAAATTTATAGACCCAAATTTATAGGCATCTTGGGAAAAAGTTTTAAGGGAATCAAGACCCAAATTTATAGGCATCTTGAGAAATTTTTTTATAAGAATTATCAAATATTGTGAATCCAATATATTCCAAGGGTACAAATTTGGCCAATTTTGTGATCTGTAGTTTACCATGAACTGAAAGACCCAACACACAATGATTTTTCTGTGGAAACAATAGGATCCCTTCCCCTTTGTATGAATTTTCATACCAACAAGAATGTCATTTTTCACACCCATTAAAATACATGGATTTACATTATGATGCAGAAAATGCATAAGACCTACGTAAAACTGTAATAGTTCTAAATCTTCATTTCCATTAAATCTGTGTTCAAGAAACAATGAAAAATAACCCTTCTGTGGAAACAACAGAACCACTTTCTCGATCAACAAATTTACCTACTGACAAAGATATAATTTTACCCAAAACAATTAAAAACTGATATCCACAAAAATGAATGAAGTTGCATTCTTATTACAGAAGAAAGCTATTTGTAAAAGATTAATATTTTTCCATTTCCTTTCCCCCAAAAGTCTTTTAGCATATTAATATCATTCTGTGTCAAGTCTTTTGTAGTCTGGAGGAACCAGTAATGTATTCAATGGACACATACCCTACCACTGAAAATAAACCTAGCGATGGTACGAACTGACAAGGGTTACACAATATGTTCCAGCAATGCAAAGGTTGGACAACTTTTGTGTCCTGATTAATGAATAATGTGCTTAACATAAAAAACAAAAAAATATTTACATCCAGTCTCTGCTGATGAAGCTTTGTTTGTTGCTCCTGTTGCTTCAGACGTGTGTGAAGCTCTTTAAAGCCTATCATTGGGACAGGAATTAACTGCTCTGCATCTGGATTGTCAAGAATTGCTTGTTTCCATAATAAAGGATCTATACCTGCAATATAATATGCAAAACAACTGTTCACATCCATATAAATAATGATGGACTACTCTCTTTAACCATGTACTGTATTACTGTGAACCTAGTTTTATTTGTGGGCACTAAATGTGGCAGTTCTTGATTCTGACCTGTTTTATTGATCTTTCGATTTGTGTCTTGTCTACTCCAATTTTTCATTCTTTTAAGAATCAAAAACATTTGTGTACATTGAAGGATAATCTTTTTTAGGAAAATCAATATTTTTCAGTGCAGCTCAAAATGATGTGATCATTATATGATATTATCAATGTGATGCTTAAATTGACCAAGCTGTATAATGTCACTATGAACTCTGCCGTGGTTGATCATAAAACAGCATGGCTGAGACACATGTCTCTTATTAGACAAGAATAAAAAGGAAAAATTCCTTTGCAATTTTAATGACAGCAATAACAGTGCTGTGAACAAAAATGATAAGGTCAGCAAAATGTATAAAAGACTTTGAGAAATATTTAGTGTTTACTTCCTGCTTTAAATTGGCCATACAGGCTTTCTATTGGGAAAATCTATGTGATCTCAACAGTTGTGTCATACTGAAACGAGGCCCAAGTGGATCTCAGATTACTCACCTGGCGGACTTCTACATAACAACTAATTCATTTGCAGTTGGCCGATAAAAAATCAGGATCAGGAGGATACTTTCTGCATAAATTTTTTTTTTTGAAAAAGAAAGTTGTGTAAGCATTTTTCTATTCTTAGTAATAGCCAACATATTTTATAATACTTCAGTATAATTTACAAAGATGCTAAAGCCTTCAAGCTTGGAGTCTATCTGTCAAATCTGTTCAATTTCTGTTACTTTATTAAAAGTTATTCTATTTTCAGTAACAGGAATATCTGATGGCAGATTGGCATCCTTTGTACAGACTTAAGGTCCTTCCTGGCAAGATGCTGTCAAATTTGGTCTGTTTAGTGGTTTTTGAGAAATAAAGGATTTCCAGTCTGTAGTAATGGTGGTCATATCTGATGGCAGATCAGCACCACCTGAATTAATCTGAAAGTCCTTCATGTAATAATGATTTTGTGGTCAAAGTTTGGTCAAATTGTGATAGCAGATTTGGATAAACCATTTTTAATTTTTTGTATTTTCAGCAAAGGTGGCCATATTAAACTGCAGATCTTTATTTTAAATCTGAAAGGTCTTTTTGCCATGATGCTTTCTGTCAAATTTGGTTAAATTCTGTTTAGAAGTTTTTGAGAAGTCTTTATGTTTTTTTCTGTTTTCGGTAGTGGTGACCATGAACTTAATCATTTCTAAAATTTTCAAGCTATCTAAGCTACGTTGCTTTCACAAAAAAGTTTGGCAAATTCTGTTCAGTGGTTTTTGAGAAGTCAATTATGTGCTTTTCTATTTTTAGTAATAATGGCCATATGTGATAGCCAATTGGTATCATTTGAACAAATTGAGAGACCTTCACTTCAGGATGTTTGCTGTAAAGTTTGGTCAAATTCTGTTGAGCACTTTTGAGAAGTTGGTTTTGGGTTTTTCTATTGGCAGTCATATTTGATAGCATATTGGTATCATTTGTAATGTTATTTAAACTAGGATGCTTTCTGTCAACTTTGGTCCAATTCCGTTGAGTGGTATTTGAGAAGTAATTCAAAGTTTGTTTTTTTTCTTCTTTTAGTAATGGCGGCCATATCTGATGGGAGATTAAAATAATTTGAATAAATATTAAAGAGCTTCATGCCAATATGCTTTCTTTCAAATTTGTTCAAATTCTGTTTAGTGGAATTTTTCTACCTAAGGCTTAATAATAAATATCTTACAAGAAGCAAAGTACTTGAATTTATGCTGTATTCCAACATAAATATGCAACTGTAGAGTCATCAATATATGGCAACAATATTAATGGCACAAAGCACCAGCCAGCAACCTTTGAACTTGGTCTCACGCTCCTCATTAACTGAAAAAATAATTCTCGTTTTGGACTACTTAAAATTTTAGAAGCAGTTGACCCAAAATGGATGGATTTTGTTTTTCTGTCAACCCAACTCAATTCTGTTTTTCTGCTTGTGTTGGACTGGATTTACTGGGTGAATTCCGTATCATGTATATGTGATCTGAACAGGTGAATCAACTGAACCTGTTTCTGTTCTGTCATTGTTTGGAACATAATTTGGGGAAAATATGAATTCTTTGAATTGAAATTATCACAAAGACCTATGAATATTACATTCATTTTGTTTTAATTGCGGTAAGGATAATGTGATTTCAGTTGGAAATGTAGTCAAAATTACAGTACAATTTCAGTGTGTATCTGATTTTCCATGACATGGGTCATGTCATTCTGATTGGCAAAACTAACCAAGAGAGTAGATTTTGAGGAAATTCAAGATTTATAAATGTCGTTATTTTTATTACCATTACCAGCTAAAGAAGACATATGTTTATGCCCTGTCACTTGCATGCTCCCAGTTGGAGAGACAACTATGACCTATATCATCACAGTATATGGCTTCTATCACTAGCCTAATACTGGATCAAAATAGTTAAACGGAGAAAACTGCAAAGCAGCTGTTGTGTGACAGTCCATTTAGCCAGCAGAAATGATATTTTTGGTATATCTCTGATAGATATGTGATAGCCTTTGGCCTCAATATGCTCTTCTGTGCTATTTTTAAAGACCCTAAAGAACACTGGTCATAATCTGAACCATTCTATTTGTGAAATTTCTCCTAAATAACGGCTTAAATGATCAGAATGGTATTTTCAATTACTGCATCTCATGTTTGTTGTTGACACTGTGAATATCATATTCATTCATTTGCTTGTTTGAAAGTTTCATTTGTAAGTAACTGAACTTGTCCACATCATTAACTTTATCATCCCTATCTTCAAATGGACGAAACAGCTTGTTTAGTTCATCTACAAACAAATCTAATAAATCAAAAGCTAAAGTGTGTACTACATGAGCGTACATTTTTGTTTCCAAAGTAGTTCTTAATACCCTATTCTATTTTTACACACACGTTCTGCAGTATAAAGCTGTGTAATATGGAAAAATACTGCATCATTCTGACAATGTCAAGTTAACAGAGCAAAGTGAGCATACATATATATATATATATATATATATATATATATATATATATATATATATATATATATTGCTACATGTAGGCTGGTACAAAAGTAACAAAAGAGAAGAGTGAAGTCAACAAGCTTTGTAAAATTTAACAAAAATAATTTATTTCCCTAGAAAACAAGGTAAAATTTGAAAAAGGACTTACGGTTAGTGAATATAATCCAAACATTAATCCTAGAATGAATAATTTAAGTCCTATCACTAAAAAAGTTCTAAATGAATCAAAGTTCCAATCCCAATGAAGTTCTAAAATGGAAGGCGATGACGTCTTCTATAACCTGTCTTGAGCTGTTGTGTCAACAGTTCCTTGTTGAATTTTATGAATCGAGAATAATATTCCGGCTTTAGAATTCTGAATAATTTCCAATAAATGTCTTTGTCCAAGAATTAGATGAAGAGCACTTATATTTCCAGGAAAAATAAATTATTTTAAATAACAATTTCAACTCAACTGGTCAAAACACAAAATACCTTTGAGCTCCAAAAGGTATGAAATACGACTGAATTCAATCACTAAAAGTGTTAGTTTTAAATGCAGTGTTAGATCACGTGATGGGGTCACGTGGTCACTTAATTTGAATGTCGCAGAAAGCCCCTAAGATAATTAGCAGTATGCCATGGACGAATTTGATTGTACCGAATGAATCTTACTATAAAACTCAACAACAAAAAAAAATAAAATAAAAAAAGTTGTTTGCCTTGCTGAAGAGTGACATTTCTTTCACAAAATACTTTAATATAAAATCTTAACACTTACACCACCCTCATCACAGCTGGAAAAGTGACACCTATATCTTGCCATTGTGCTCTTGAGACAAAAAAAATTCTATTATGCAATTGGTGTCCTACCTGCTGGTTGAGTGTCCAGGTACTGTTTTAGCTGTTCTTGAGACATGGAGGTTTTGGGGTAAAATTTATCAGCATCTAGCTGATTTAGAAGCTGGCTCTTGACAATGGCACTGGCTGGATTCGTTAAAAAGTCATAAATATCTGTGGCTGGAACTCGCTTGGTGGGCCCAGACTGAGGCCTGTCCAGTACATATACCACCAGCTCTGACCTGAAGTATTTTATGCTCCAAACAGCAAAATGTCAAATATATAGATCACACTCCTCCAGACTTTCTGACCGCATGAACCAACAGTTACACAAAAATGTATTCTTTCAAAATGTATCTATTCATTTACAAAACGTGTACTTATCTACTTTATTAGCTTAAGAATTTTAAATCTACTCCGTAAAGAAACATGCATATCAAATCATAACTTGGACAGCCAAAAGAATTTATTATACTCAGAATTGTTGTATGTAGCTTCATCTGAAATATAAATGCAAATAAACACAGCTTTATATCTGCCTGCTGTTGTCTACCCTGCACACACATCAACCACTGTCTCGTTTTGTTTCTCTCTCCATGTTGTGAAACTGGTTTATTTAAAAATTATATACATGAATAATTATAGCTAAAAATATCTTCATTAACAATGGGGCTTTAATTTGTTAATGTATCTGAAGAAAACTACATTTTACTAAGAAAATAGACTGTACATTGTTTAAAACAATACTTACATATGAAACTTCTTAAACCAATATCTGGTATTGTTTATACAATTTTGTGTTTAATAAAGCACACATAATAAATATTTAAGTATGAATTTCCATGTCTTCAGCAGCTGTGATCAGTCTTATGCCAATACTACCTTTCTCACTCTCGAATGCATGCACAAGAATCGGATAATTTGGTATACTGCATTTTCTCTGGACATTTAGCTGACAATTGAAGTGCTAGTTCTTGATATTCAGTTATCATGGTGTTGAGACTGTGTGTTATTCTTGGGGTTTAATTTTACATTCTTTTACAAAGAGCTTAATTTAAACTAGTGAACATTGTTCTATTACGCCTTCACCATAAGGAACTGTTCTTCGAAAGTGTTGCTTAGTTGGGTACAATTATACGATGACTGCTCAAAGACTACTCTTTCACCTGATACGCAATAATAAAATGACTTCTCATAAACTACTCTCTCACCTGGCATGCAATTATAATAATTACCAAAAACATTTATTATACATGTAACTGTACTTTCATTCAACTTCTGCTGTACTTCATACATTCATATATTAAGATACACTGTGTTATATCTATCTATCTATATATATATAAAACACATTTCTATTGTCAAGAATATATATTTTACATTTCAACTGTCAAGAATTGCAGTTAAACTTCTAATTTAAAAAAATACTTCTTGTTAACTAAAAAAACCCAAAATTTATTGAAAAATTATCATGTAATGCATCAACAACTTATGTAGAACATCCTTTCTTCATAGAAACTTATGAGGTTATGACAATATACAAAGCAGGTGATATGGTTTTACTTTATACCAATTTTGGAATATTTGCCGGGTTTTTTTAGACCATACATGCTGAATTGGAACAGGTGTCCATGCCTTGTACTAATTACTCCACTGCAGCTCAATGACATTGCTCTGCAAGGATGCATGGCAAACATGCCACGACTCCATGACTATGCAAGGCATCAATGTGGAGCCACCATTTCTTAATCTCCCCACATTATCTCAATCCCCACTGCAAAGTGTGGAGAAATATTAAAAAGTCATGTGAGCTGTAATGTGAACTGAGCATCATCATGCACTAACACAAATATAGCATGGTCATTCCACTTCTAATGTTTACCTAAAATCTACATGTGATAAAGTGACACAATATTATCAAGCTTTAGATACTGTTTTCCAAATTGTAATTGGGTATAATTTATATGCTCTGTCCATTTATGGACTATAAGCCATTCACTGATGCCTTGTAATGTTGCTAATGTAACATACAAATCTGATAAAACTTACTTGTTGTCAGGACATGGGTTGACCGCTTCCACACATACAGTGTAATTAGGTTTGCTACCAAAGGTTTTGTGAAGCACATCTATCGCCTGTGTCTGATGAGCCTTCACTGTCTCCACATCTCTCTTGATGATAATGCAGAAGAAACCTTCCTCATTCTTAGCAGTGGGGAGGCAGCTGTATCCCACAGCCTGGAAGGAAAATAGAGTTATCTATTTGATCAGCATTACAGCTGTATCCCACAGCCTGGAAGGAAAATGCAGATATCTGTATGACCAGCTTTACAGCTGTATCCCACAGCCTGGAAGGAAAGTTGAGATGTCTGTATGACCAGCTTTACAGCTGGAAGTAATATGAAACCTCTCAAGATCAAAACCTCAACATCCTGAACTCCCTTCAAATTGAAATAGTTATCTAGTCCCACATATTTGGGGTTACAATAAAATGAACTTAGTAAACTTAAAAACCCTAAAACCCAGAATTTAATAGTGACAACAAACTACACTCTTGATAAATAGATCTTTTACCTTTTCATTGAATATAATCTCCACTGATATTCTATACTTTTCTAGTAAATCTATAAAGCTCTTGGCAAGCCTCTGACACTTTAGTTACCTTGGCGCTATAAATTTTAGCGCAAGTCCTGAAACCTCAGTCTTTAAAATTTGAGTGTCTTTCATGGGAACACAAAGGGAGAAAATTCCACTGAATCAACAAAAAGTTTACATTTTAACAAAACTAACTAATGCCATTTTCAGCATATGATATACATGGCAGCCAGTTTATGTGGTTGAAAAAGAACCTGGAAAAATCATAGTAGAACCACCAACCCATGGGAAGGTATTGGCAAGCTTTCTCACATACCCATATTGGCCAAGCCCATGACTTGAACCAATGCAGACTGGGGTAAGGTGTCAGCAAATGGTAAAGACGAGTGCTTAAAACCACTCTGCCACCCGTGTCCCCTTCAATTTACTTAAATATGATGATATGACCATATTTTCATGCGACTGTGGCTTGGGGGTGGGTGGTAAGACAGAGAACTGTTTGGTGAAAAAAAATGCATCCAGAACTTCAGCACTTCAGTTTGGTCTGGGCCTGACCTTGATAATGAATTTAAATTTTCAGCCAATCAAATGGGATATTACAAAAGTCAAGTTCTTTGTGACTGGCTCACACAAAATTTCAAGCTCAATCTAAGAAGACTCATCATTATCTGACCAGGACTATTTAATATTAAATGCAATTGACAACAAATTTCTTCCTTCTGGTAGAGGCCTTTTTTGTCGCTTCCCAATATAAGAGGGGCTGACAATTCCAATATTAACCTTTTTAACTGCATTTGAGTTCAAACTGATGCACAGAATTATTGTAGCACACTTTTTAAAATAATAAATGTCGTCAATGATGATAGATGTATTTTTTGTAAACAAGAATTCAAAAACACAGAACACTTATTTTATGATTGTAAAGTTATTGAAGATTTTTTAAAGTCATTAATTTGGGCATTAGGAACTATATACCAATTATTATGATTCACATAAATGATATCTTTGAAATGACAAGCTGAGTGATATAATTAATTTCTTCATTGCAAAATATCAAATTTATAGGTTATATTCAGCTTGAAAAACACCAAATTGTACATTACTGCATACTACAAAAATGTGGAAATATTTTGGCGAAGCTGTATAACAAAATTAATTACCTTCAAGATCAATGGGAACCTTTTATTTAAACCTTTAAGGGCTTGTGCTAAAATTGTACCTACTACTAAGTGTGTAATTTTATATAATACTTCAGCATCTCAGTAACACTATTTTTCTTGATGCATTTTAAGACTAGAGTATATTCTTCATGTGTGTGTGTGTGTGTATGTGTGTGTGTGTGTGTGTACAAGAAAGAGGGAGAGAGAATTTGATGGATATATCAATTTGCATTTATATATTTATAATTATAAATGTACACTGTGCACAGAGAATAGGACAGCTCAATAATTATGAATAACTACCTTTTAAATAAATCTGTATAATCCTGGCAGTAAAGTTTCAATAAGAAAAAGATCACCTCAAAACCCCCTCCTAAACCCCAGATCAATATAACGCATATCAACACTAAAATTCTGTAGTTGTTGTTGCAGGGTTTAATGCCATTTTTCAGCACACGATAGGCTATACATGGCGGCCAGTATTAATGGTGGAGGAAGAACCTGGGAAAACCCTAGAAAGAACCACCGACCCACAAGAAGCTACTGGCAAGCTTTCTCGCATACCCACATTGGCCAAATCCGAGACTCGAACCCATGCAGACATAGGTGAGATAGCAGTGATCCGTAATGGACAGCGCTTTAGACCACTCAGTCACTCGGGGCCCCCCTAAAATTCTGTAAAATGTATATCAAATAACAGATAGTGATAAAGGTAAAACATGTAAAATCCTTAAAACATGATTCAAAATCATTTCAAATTCCATTTGAGCTTTTGCGTAATCACATAAAAAAACATTTTCATTTTCCAACAAGTAACAAAAATGATTCTGAAAACTGCCTGAATGGCGTAGACATATATCAGATTTACACACACACACATACATGCACGAATACACACACACACATACACTTAAGAAAATATCTGAAAAAAGTGTGTAATATCCCTGTCAAATAGTTTCTTTCACTGTGTAATAAAGTTCTCAAAGTTATTACCAAAAAAGGTCAAAGTTCAATAGAAAAGGAAGCTGAAAAATGGAAAGATTGTCTAAAATGGCCTTAAAATCAGCTATCCACATATCCACTGATAAATTCCCCCTCAGCCCCAAGTGGATTTTAAGTAATGCCACTAAAAAGCATATGGATCAATAGACTGAAATACAACAGGAAAGGAATGGCCAAATTGAGATAGACCTTTTCATCGATAGATACCTGTAGAATGGAACAAAAAACTGAATGAAAGGAATGTGCTGTTAAAGCTGCCCTCCTCCAGATAATTGTTTTGAAACTAAATAATGTAATCTAGGTTTTTCTGTCAGTCAGAATTAATTACACTGTACACTTTCTAAGTTGTATGGCCAAAAATACATGGTGTGTCTATAGAGCTAAAATCCAATTCAGTCAAACAAGATAAAACTGTACCTGCACCACATGTGTAACATATTTTATATGACTGGACACTTTCATTATGCTGATAGACTTCATGCTGTCAAACTAAAATATAACTGCCTATATGTCACATCTTTTGGATTATCTTTTATCAGCATTTTAATGTAATTAAATACAATTTTATTAAATACAATTTTATAAGTTCAAATGGAAAGGTGCCAACTTTGGCATTACACCAAAATTAGAATTTGTACAGAATGTATCTTTTTGATGACGTTAATTGTATCTTCCAACACAATCTGATAAAAGTATTACAGCACTGTGCTTCAGTTATTACCCTAAATGGACGAATGACGAAAATAACAAATGAGCAAACAGTAATACTGATATGACTAGAACTATGTATTCATTTTTTTTTTCAGTTACACAAAATGATTGGGTTACAAATTCATGCAAAATATTATATTATAAAAATGTTCACAACCATGAAAGAATGCTTGGGATATTAAAGTGTTATCTGTTACAAATCTCTGTTCGTTCGAAGTAACAAAGAAAAGAGTGAAGCCAACAAGCTTTGTAAGTTTTAACAAAAATAATTTATTTCCCTAGAAAACACAGTAAAAATATGAAAAAAGGACTTACAGTTTGTGAATATAATCCAGAAATTAATCCTGTAATCTAAAAATATATATCCTATCTCTAAAAGGTTCTAAATAAATCGAAGTTTGAATCCTGGTAAAGTTCCAATATGGAGGACGATGACGTCAGATGAATGCAGTGTTGTACTAATGTGTCAACAGTTCCTCGTTGAATTTTGTGAATCAAGAATAATATTCCGGTTTTAGAATTCCAAATAACTTACACTGACTGTCTTTGTCCAAGACTTTGATGAAGAAGCACTTATTTTCCAGGAAAAATAAATTATTTTAAATAACAATTTCAACTCAACTGGTCACAACACAAAATACCTTTGAGTTCTATAAGGTATTGAATATGACTGACAAATCTACTAGAAAATGTCTGTTTTAACCCACGATTTTAGATCACATGATGGCTCATCTGACGGGGCTACGTGATCACTAATTTGAACAGCACAATAAAAAAATGTCATTCATCACATAGCCTACAATAGCCCTATCTAAAAAATCAGATTCTCACGCTGGAAATGAATAATAAAAAAAAAACTGTTTACAACATGGCTAACACATGGGCTGAACATGACCTTGGTAATAACCAATCATTTTCACTTAGTGTTTATGAATTTCCGAACAAGCTCAGCTAAAAGTAAAAATGTAGCAACAGTATTATTTACTAAAGCTGAACTTGATTTTCTGAAAACAATGTCAAATCCAGTGAATAAAGTTATCATTACAATAAAATGTAATGAAACAAAAATAAAAAATAAAAAATTTAAAACTAACACACAAATAATTTAATTATCGATGAATCATACAGTAATTCTCAGATGATATGCCCATGCACAAAAGTAAGCTCCTAAACCACAACCACAACTTTAAGAAACTTAAAGCAGTCTACGGAGTCTCCCAAATATAACCCCATGTCAACTTTTGACCCAGGGCTGAACAAATATGTCTGCTGCAAACATTCAAATTCTTAGCAATATAATTCACGGAGTCATTAATGTTTTCCCCTATTTTTATAGTCCCAGCAGAATGCAAAATGCCATTCATTCAATAAATCGTTGCAAAATTGGTCACAGACATTCCCATTAAAGTGATGTTAGCTGCTGTATTAAAAATCAGCTATTCATAAAAAGAATCATTTCAAAACATTTCACATTGCTACAATTTCCAAAATATGAGTAAAATACTTGCTTGTTGTAGTTCTTTAGAACAGAATAGTAACGTATCAGAGTGACACTGTACAACCCGGTAGATGTTGAATGCTGACAAAAATTCAGGAAAATGACCTATTACCCGTTTAACTCATGTAAGCACCTTTGAACGCCTCTACCCGATTTGCATGAAGTGCCTCCGGATGTCTCTACACCATTCTCATGGAAACGTGTTTGGATGCCCGCTGAAAACATTAGCTAGTTTGAGCCAGTTTTCGTAGTGCCACTTTTGTGGGAAAATCCCCTAGTAGATAGTACATTCATTGATGTGAATGACCATTACATCAGGTCACATGGTTGCTGTTTAAGCTCTGGTCATAATCTGTTATTTAAAGTAACTGGGTTGGATTCTCCACTCTCCAAAAAGGAGGTTGTGGTCAGTACTTTCTGGAGTTTGAACAATTAGGATCACGACTATGAAAGCTTCAATAACTTAGGAAAAAGCTCTGATGTTGATGAAGGCAACAATGAGTTTTTATAATTTATCAAATTTGAATGATTTAGTGATGTAGAACTGGTAAATTTTGAGCATGACAAATGGCAGCTAGGGTTGGTCACACGGCTCTACTGGATTGATGGTAAATGAATTCTCTCAAGATTTTAAAGCACATAAAAAATTATTCTGTGAAAAATAGTTATAAAGCTAAAGATTAGATTTTGCTCTTAAATCCTTTTATACATAATACATGTGTACCAAAAATGTCAAATTGTTAAAACTGATGTTGAATGTAACATATATACTACACTGCTGTAACAGTTAACAGGCAGGCCTATGTGTATGGAGTCAAACAGGTAACAGGTGTTCTATTTTTAGTGCACTGCACTGTGTAACTTTGGTACATGTATATCAACTGCCTACAAAGCCATACACTCTATGAGTTAAAGGGATAAAGAAATGGCATTAAATACCCTGTGTATCAATTCTAGTAATCACACCATCATCACAGCTTTATTCAAAGGAAAATCAAAAATCACCTTTCTCCATATCTGGAAGGTTAAACTGATAACCAAAATTGCTAACAGATGTAATAACTTTAAGAACACCATGCTTTCATGGCTAACATACCTTCCTGTTATAACAAAGCCCAAATCTTCATAAGAAAAGAACTAATTCAATCTAGATTTACAGTAACAGGCATCAAAAGCTTAAATTCAAAATAATATAAAATACACATAATTACTGATAGTATTTTTTAAAGTTGGATTAGTATTTAAATAAATAATCCCAAACAAAAACTGTTCAGAAATCTATGATCATTACATGTGCAGGTATGGATCTTAGTTCTAACCATAATGGTGGTATAACACTACCATCCTGATCCATGGCTTGGGAATTTGACAGTATTTTTCCATTAAATAAAAAGTAATATGCTCTCTGAAAGTTTTATAATGAAGATAATATATCTAAATGGGAAATAAAATATTTCAAGGAACTGCTTTCATTTTGCTATCATACAACCTAACAGATAGTGAAGCACAGTAAATTCAATTTTTGATGACATAATATTAATATGATACAGTCATATTCAACAGTAAGTCCATCCCCATCTTCTGAAAAATTATATTAAGTTGGCCGCCTGATGTTGTCACTGAAGAAACACAGGATTTCAATATATTTAATTAGATCAAATTATTGAGAAATCATTTAATGAGAATAAATTTTTAAGCTTTGCCAATACTGCCATTTTCTTCAGCACTTAAATTAATAGAAGAAAAAAAACTGTTTTTGAAAATTATATTAGGCTGGTCCCCTGATCTTATCTAAAAAATATGGTAAGATATTTCCAACCATAACTCTGAGCATCAGTTGTCTTTTTTATCTTCTGAATACCAATATCAAATTAGTGACAATTAATTTACTTTTCATATGCATCAATTTTCTTGGTTCGGCCATGCCAAGAAAAGAAACCCTATCTTTTTTTCACACAAAAATTTATGTTCATTTTATCATTAAACCTGTGGTCTGCAGCAGCCACAAGAAATATCAATATCCCATGGAAATTAATGAGTTCACAAAACTAGATTAAACTGCAACCAACTGACCTTAAACTTGCAGAAAGGGTTGTCTGGAGTAAAGGGGACAGATTGGTTTTGGTTGAAAAAGCCCCTTCCAGTTCCCCAAAGGGCCTGCAGTTGGTTCCATTTGGCTATGATAACATCCCTTTCATCACCAAATATCTGAGGCAAGGACACAGCCTGTGCCATTATTGTAAGGGCATCTGGTTGTTGTTGTTGTTGTTGCTGTAGTTGTTGCTGTAGTTGTTGCTGGGCTCCTGTTTGGAAAAAATTCCAAATATTAGAATGCTTGGAGGTTAAAAGACTTAAGTGAACTTATTAACTCATTAACCCACATGCCATGTTTATGCATCACGAGACTGTATCCCATTTCCATACTCTGTACCATCAACATCATTCACAATACACCAGAGCAGGTGGTGTTACAGAAAAGTAGATAGATATAGTTTTCCATTTATACCAAAAAATGGCAACTTTCTACTCACATTGCAAAAGACAGTGGGAAATATCCAATTTTGTGACCAGATTTTTTCCAGCAAAATAATTTTTACCAGTTTAGGAACTGGAGTTTGTGTCCAGATTTTTGACTTTTTGGCCTGAGATTAAAAGCAGTCTTGTTCAAAATGCCCAAGGACAGGAGAACCTTTGCAAGAAGTAGGAGAATTTTGAGATTTGTAGTCAAAAGTGGCTAGGACACAAATCATTGGTCCAATATGCCCCCCAAAATAAAAATAAGTCCAATTTTTACCCTTCAGCACAAGCAAAATTGAAATTGCCAGTCAAAAATGTCTTTTATGCACCCAGACATTTGCCTGAATAAAAATCTCTCTGGAAGTAGATGTATTTGGATTCATTCAGAAGTAAACCCCAAAATGAGCTTCCTACCACCATTTCAGGCAAAACTGAAAATCTCCAGGGGTTAACGAATTATGGCAAAACACATGTTCCATACGTGTTTTCTTATCTGTGAATGACATCATAATAATATACCTGTATGCTTACATATTTAAGGATTTCGTGTGAAAGAAAGAACAATCCAAGTGTATCTGAATACAAACTTGAAGCATATATTAATATGACACACAAATTTCAGTTTAATACAGTAAATGATGCAGGTGAATACTGATGTTTACCAATTTTGACAATGACACCATTGTCACAAGTGGACAAGTGACAGACACCGGTATCTTGCTAGTCACAAGAAAGACAAAATGGCTGACTCCCTGTACGTCCTGCTCATCACAGATGAGACAAAAAGTCTGATACTCTCTGTCTCACTAGTCAGGTGAGATAAAAAGGTTGATTCCTTCTATTTCTTGCCAGTCTCAGGTGAGACCAAAAGTCTGATCCCCTCTATGTCTCAATAGTCACAGGCATAACAAAAAGGATTATCCTTTACTCCATGGTAAGCAAACCCTGCACCCTGGCACCATTTCATGAGCAACAGGGACATCCCACCTTTCCTTTTCAGCAACTTACCAGAATGGCATATATTTCTATTTTTCATGTCGATATCAGTGTGCAGTCGGAAATCAACTTTTTATTATGTGCCAATATGTAACTTCCAAAAAGTTGACAAGACACAATATTAATATGAAAGTTATAACAATGTATTGCCAAAAGATAGATATTTAATAGTTAGAGACACGTCTGCTGGGCCACATTTTATTATTTCTAAAGAGGAGGTAGTGCATCAGATCAGCAATCAAATGGCTTCATGATTGACCTTGGAAACCATTTAATCTGCCAGTTACCCTTTCACCCAAAATGGAAATACTAACTTGCTACTATTAGCCTTCAGCTGTCACAAACTGAAAAACTAATTTGCAGGCGAGAGAGTGCAGTATTATATATTTTAAAAAAATCTTGACAATTACTGAAAAATAGTTTCTCTCCGATGTGATTTTATGAGGCTGAAAAAATTTAATCCAGATAAGTACAACAATAATGTACTTTATTTTCCTTTCTACAAGTTTTAAAGTGAGAAAATCACAGGTACTTAAATTCCATAACTGAACAGTCCAGGACTCATCATCCATAAACTATGTTGTAAGTTCAGACAGTATTTCCTATCCTCCAAAAATGTGAGGGTCACACAAACATTTTAAGGGACAAAGGAAAATAGCAGATAGTACCTCATGCACTAGTAACACTACAAATATTGAGATAATTTTATTTTCTTTTACAGTGTTGCCATCTTAACTTTATGTGCTATCATTTTTTTCTTTGGGCTATGTATTTGCAAGAGTTTAGTCCATTTTGCAATGATTAATTTACCCCTGCGTTCCACGTCCAGCACGCACAAAAAATGGCAGGGACTCATTAGTTGTTCATATGTGCATTCCTTTGGACGCAAGAAATTTTAATGCAACAACATGCTTACTGTGATTTTTGTTTAACAGGACTTTCTTTTCACTAGGCAAATATTATCTTTGCACCGGTCATGTGGTACCACTCGTTAACAGTATACTGTTATGGGATGTCATCAGTTCCCCTCATGTTTCCGGTTAAAATGCTGCCAAAGCAGATGATGAAAATTGACCCTAAGCAAAGGACATTGGATCTTTTGTTTCATCATTCAAATTCCATTGGTCAGCAGCATTTGGTTTCTCCATCTGATGTTCAGGATGCAAACGTATGCTCAGCCTCCTGCGTAAGGCATAAATTACCAAAAGTTCGACAGTTTCAGCCGAAGTGGCTAAAAACATACTCATGGCTGTGATATGACAATGGCTGTGCAAATAAAAATGAGGACTTTATGTGTTGTGAGATCTGCACAGACAATAAAAAGGTAAATGGTATGAACAAGATTGCTTGGAAGAGACATTTTCAAAATTCATTGTTAAGCAGACTTGCAGATCTTGCTGACCACAAATTATGTCTAATAGCCCCCGAGTTACAAAATAACTTTGAAAAATGTAGTTCAAAGCTCATGTCAGATCAAGATAAAGCTATAACTGCCTTACTGAAGGTTGTTAAATGGATGGCAGATGAAGACATTCCATTGAACAAATTTAAGTCTTTTGTGAATCTCTTACATGAATTGGGAATTCAAGATCTTGAAGTTCTCAGAAAAAATAATATCAATTATGAATCTTCAGTGACTGCCAGTGAGCTGCTGGAGTCATTAGCAGAGTTTGCTAACAATGCTGTAACTGTTAAAATTAAGAAATCTCCTGTGGTAACATTACATGCAGATGAGAGAGCACTGACATTTCCAACAGGAAAAGGCTGGTCATGTATGCTCAGACATTGAATGAAGACTTTATTCCAGAGTGTCATTATGTGTGCAATGTTGAATGCTTAGATGCCACTGGGAAAGGAATCACTGCATCCATTATGAAAGAAATGTCAGAAAAGGGTGTTCCAATAGCAAATATAATGAGTTTGGGGTCAGATGGAGCATCTGCTATAATGGGCAAGGAAAAAGGAGCAGCTGCAATATTGAGAAGGGAAAATCCTCATATGCATAATGTTCACTGTGTTGCCCACAGGTTGGCACTGTGTACCTCCCAGGCCACAGAGAAAACAGAACCGTTAAAAAAGCATCAGCAAATACTGACTGATCTTTTCTACTATCTTAATGGAAGCAGTCAACGAGAGGCTCGACTACATGCCATACAGGCGGTTTTAGATGATCCATGTCTCATATATAAGGAGCTCCCTTCAGTGAGGTGGTTGTCATACTTTAGTGCGCTGACTACTGTATGGAGAACTCTTGACAGCTTGCTTACCTACCTGGCTGAAGCCAATCACAAGGATCACAAAGCTGGAGGGATGAAGAAAAAGATAGCTAGTGAAAGTTTAATTTCTACAACATACATGATGATGGATGTAATGGCACCTGTAACCATTCTCAGCCAGCTCTTCCAGAAAGAAAATGTGGACGTGGCCCTTGTAAAGGTGAAAACTGATGAGTGTTCTGCTGATCTGCAGAAGGTATATAGCTTTGAAACTCCATACATCAGATCACAAAGAACAACTTAAGCCTGGAGAAAATCACTAAACTCTTCATTGACTCATTAGATGAGAACATTCAGTCTAGATTTCCAGTAGATGACCTACTTACAAGCTTTGGTATTCTTGCTATGCGACCGATCAGCATGATGTCAAAAACAGAAGTGGATACATACAGAGATGGAGAGATTGACAGACAGTCTACATATTATGGAGAAGCAAAACCTGTACAATGGGAAACTAATGAAAGTATTGAGAAAAAAACTTCAGAACCTGTTATTGACTCTGTTAAGGCAAAAACAGAGTGGACTTCCTTAAGAAAGTAGTTCTGGCTGAGAAGTACCCACTAGATGTGATGTGTAAACTGTGGCATTTAACTGACCACCACAACAGAGAGGATTTTCCAAGCTTGCTCAAGTTAGCAGCACTTGCATTAACTTCAGCAGTACATACTGCTGGATGTGAGCGTGGGCTTTCCGCCCAGAACAGAATCCTGGTTAAAGCTAGAAACAGGCTGAATATTGAGACTCAGCACAAACTGATGGCTGTAAAACTATGTACTGTGCCATTTGATTACAAGTCAGTATTACAGGCCTGGAGATCTAAGAAAGACAGGCGAATTTATGAACTAAAGTAAAGTGAAGAAGGAGTTGATCTTGTAGTTGATAATGACCTTGTTGTGTTAATTCCATATTATAAATAAAGAAAATTAATATATCTCAATGTGTATGCCATTTATTAGCAGAATCATTGTACTCATTAGAGTGGGACTCATTGTTTGAGCATATGCCAGTCCTCGGACTCTTTGGGATGAAATTGTAGACTGATCACTGTTTTGTCATAGATTCAACCTCAAGATAAATTAAACTGTCAGTGCAACAGATCCGCCCTCAACCACAAAAATATGTTATATTAGCGAATGCTAAAGACTCTACATTGCTACTTAGCAGACTATCATAAACCCTGTTTGTTCTGACTGCCAAATATGTTGTTTTAAAAGGATATTAAGGATCATCTTTGGCCACTGTTATCGCCAACACAGACAAGGATGGACATACACTAAAGAAAAGTAGCAGGTGCATTTTTTTATTTTACTTGACAACAAAAGTGGGAACAAGGGGTGTACAGGAGTCAAGATTGACAAAACTGTAGGGAAAAGTGGCAATCCTATGTTCAAGGTGCAACATGGTATCCTTTGCTGATGATCGCCAATCATTTATTGGTTGTATGAGGCAGCATATTGCTCCATACCATTTATTTTTCATTTTTGATTTGCTCTACATTTGCTGATTCTAACTTTAGCATCCAGTTCCTGTTCCATTAACTCATTCCAAGCAAACAGAAAATGTTAAATTGTAATTGAAATTGTTTTACAAATGACCTTTGTCCCTATTCTAAGGATGCTGAAGGGAGACATCAAAGATGATGCTCCTCTTGCTGATGGTTACCCAAAGGGCAAGCACAAACTTTAATGAATTTTAACCCTGAAGTTTAAAAGATGTAGTAATGACCAGAAAGAAGAAGGGTATCATAATGTCCCCTGCTAAGGCCTGGTTGTAATAACAAATTCATAGTAGTAATAAACAAATAAAGGCTGTTGATAAACATCATGAAAAAAAACATAATTCCATAGAGAAAACAATATACCTAGCAATCCAGTGGTTCCTGTCCCAAATACTCCAAACTGACTTCCACCTGTCCCAAAAGCTGTGCTGCCCAACCCTGTCCCAAAAGCAGAGGTAGTCCCTCCTGTCCCAAAGCCCAATGTACTACTTGTCCCAAACCCAGTTATGCTTCCTCCTGTCCCAAATCCTGTTGTGCTTCCTAGCCCTGTCCCGAAGCCAGTGGCTGTGACTCCTGTTCCAAATCCTGTGCCAGTTCCTCCTGTTCCAAATCCTGTGCCAGTTCCTCCTGTTCCAAATCCTGTGCCAGTTCCGCCAGTTCCAAATCCTGTGCCAGTTCCCCCAGTTCCAAATCCCGTACCAGTTAATCCTGTTCCAAATCCTGTACCAGTCATCCCTGTTCCAAATCCTGTGCCAGTTCCCCCAGTTCCAAATCCTGTACCAGTTAATCCTGTTCCAAATCCTGTGCCAGTCCCTCCTGTTCCAAATCCTGTACTAGTTCCACCTGTCCCAAATCCAGTGAATCCTGTCCCTGTACTAGTTCCTCCTGTCCCAAATCCAGCGAATCCTGTCCCAGTACCTCCAAATCCACCTGTGCTAGCCTGTGTTGTAGTTCCAAATCCACCAAAGCCAGTAAAAGCTGAAGAAAATTTTGTTAAAGAATCATTAATGGTCGGCTGTAAACTCTGAGTGACTTTAATAAAGTAGTTATTTTTGTGTATATTTAATTGGTATTCTTTGTTGGCTTTTCTCAATGATTATATGTCCTGTATATCTGTATTTTGTAAATGACCTCTGTCAAAAATCAGGTTAATGGTGTACCCAACTAGTGATGTTTATTCTGTAAAGAACATAATACATGGCTAATAATATTTCTCTATCATTATAGATTATATATTCAGATCATTATTCATGGAGGTAAACATGTTTACTTCTATATGAATGTAGAATATTAGTTTTTTTTTCAGTCTTTTACTTGGAAATTTCCAAACTTGTTAACAACTCGGAATGTTTTAGAGAGGACATTAACCTACATCCTGGCTCTATTACAGTCTTAGCTTTTTATATCACTGTTGTTAAGTTGAAAAATTACTAATTCCTGCTTTAACATCTGAAGCAGAATCAGTCTTATTGTTGGGTTCAATTTTTAATTTGGGTGGATTTTTTATTTAAATAATTTACTGAAATTAGAAAGTGCTTTATAATACTTCTTGGACTAAATCATTCATCTGGAATTTTAGTGAATTCAGACATGGAGATTTTGGATTATATTACTGTGATACAGCAAAAGACTCTTAACACATTGCCACATTCCAGTCCAATGTCCCATTAGCACATCTGAGACTACGGGCACATCAATACATTCAATATCGGAATTTATTTGAAACACCAATGGAATTCAATTGCAACATTCACATTTAGATTTGTGGTAGAACTTTTAGGACTATTTGGGATTCAATTTGCAATACTGTAAGTTGTTTTTAAATTTTCACTTTTTATTCAAGGGAAAGAAATGAATTACTTAGGTTCAGACTTCAGAGTGGTACAATTATAAATGACATTTTTTGCTGACTGCATGTTTTATATCACAGTTCATGAACGCAGTATTATGAATGGTACTTAGCACATCTAGCTTGTTTATATGAAATCAATATTTACATGACATTACTACTGCCCACTATTTTTCTACTGTTTTAATATTCAGTCATTAACTCAAACTGATTTAAAATATATTTTTCAAGCTTACACTAAATTCTTGGGCATAAGCCAAACTTATTTTTTAAATATAAAACTAGTGGATATTTTGTTCTTTTTATGCTTTATTTGCATGAGTGTCCATTACTTTCAAATTTTAGCATGGAATGTGGAACATAATTTCTCACAATGCAATAGAATCTGATAGCATTACAAACACTGGACAAGAACTTCACCAGATAACTGACAAAGCATCACAGCTAATGCAAAATTTTTCTCCTTAGGTAAGACTAAACAATACATACAGGGATGGCACTGGCTTTAAAAAGCGGTTGCCAAAAAAATCGCCAACCTCAATATTTTGTCACCAATATTCAAAAAATGTTGCCATTTTAATAATACAGTGTTATCCATTTATCTCTAGATCCTCAGGGCCAAGGTAATATTGTCGACATAACCAGATGTTTAGACAAGTGGGGGTGGGTGGCTGAAAATAAATTGAAATTTCGCATACAAGTGAAATTTTTTAGAGATGACCTGTTGTCAGTGGCTAGGATTTGGGCAGAGAAAAAAAATGGAATCTTGATTAAATGAAGAGAACTAGTCTGAAATGCACTTGTATATTGACAACTTACATTTTGTGTAAAAAATATCCATGAATTCAAGTATTCAGTCATATGCAAGAAAATTCATGTATCAGTCAAATCCATTAGAAAACACAACTAAAACGTACATATAAAAAACGTTAGTCCTCGTTTGATCTATATCCCATTGTCAGCAAACACGTTTCCCGAAACAATTCACTCTGATTATTATTATCCTAGTAGCATGTGGCTGTATAGATGTTTTTATGCTACATGTACATGTACTTAAATTGGCCTCGATTTTGGTCAGCCAGAGACAACTACCATGATGCCGAGGCTACCAAGGGGATGAGGCTATTCATAGGGAAGTGAAAACATGTGAACAAATTAAAAAGTTTCACATTCTTGCGAGATGTCCCACCTTCATTTAACCTGATGGCCAGATATCTATTGTTTCAAAATATTGGAACTTTAATATCACCATTGGTAGCAATCGTAAGCTTGAACTTTTTTGTTGCAAACAGGAAACTTTCATGGTACGATAAATATCTTCCACTATGAAAAATGAAACAATGCTTTTAAATTTGTTGCCGACTTTCTTTGATCAAAGAAAGTCGGCTTGCTTTGATGGGGGTTCATGTGTTACTGAAGGCTCCGCTAAAGGTGCTCTTTGAAGGACCAAACGAATGCCCAATTGTTACTGCTGTGGCAACATCAAATAATTGTAAAACATTGATGGAGACATCATTTTTTTTTATTTTCTTAGTATATATACATAACGATCAATGCTTCAAAGGTAATCAGTTTTCTTTGAAATTTCAGCAAAACTAATTTTTTCTGGTACATTTTTCAAAAAGGAAACAAACTGCCATCATCAGGTAGATTGCAGTCATTCAGTTTCCGCCTTCAGAAGTGGTCGATTGTAGCTAGTCAGGTAACATGACTATTTGGATTATATTACAGCACAGAGTACTAAGGCCAGACATCAGTAGATTATGAAATAACAAAACCATGTTAGGGTGGTTTGTCAATATAACAAAGGTTTTGTTTTTGTAACAATAGATTCCAGCGCAATTTTATATCCAAGTTTGCAGCTTTTCCTGTCATGGTGCCATTGAATTTCTCAACTCCAAACCAAAGACTGCATATACAACTTTTAACAGCCAAAAATGTTGTCGCCAAAAAGATCGCCAGATGGTATATTTTGTTGCCAATAAGGAAAAAAAATTGCAATTTGTGACATTGGCGAAGCCCTGTGCGATCCCTGACATATAAATGATTTTATTAATCTCCCTTTCCATATTTTTTTTCTTTGTTTAGAAGTTGACTTGATGTGATTCATCTCCATTAGGTGTGATTATATTTGTGCAATCACGCATCTGTGAAGTAACATAACACATCCTATGCAGTTCCAGATAAAAGTTAAGTGACACAACACCTCCTACACAGTTCCAGATAAATGTCACATAACAACTTGTCCAGATATAAAGTTATGCCACATAACAACACCTATGTAGTTCCAGATAAAGCCACAATATTTGATAACACTTCCCATACAATTCCAGATAAAGCCATGATATCTGAAAACACTTCCCATACAATTCCAGATAAAGATTTAAAACATTAGAATTTGACTGGGGTGGGTTGTTTGTTCTTGAACTTTGACTTCATTGAATGGGAAGGGGCTGGGGTGGGGTTATAAAGCATTTATGGAACTCCCAAGTTGTTAGCAGTATATATGTGTCACCCCTGACTCAAGGGACAATACACAACAGACAGGATCTTGATTGAGCTCCATGTCATACAGAGATGTGTCAGGCATGAAATTATTGTGGTTTATGTAGTGATTTTGCAGATGTACATCTAAAGTTAGTGGTCACCAATCAACTGGAGCAAGAAAAATTAATACATGTACCAACTATTAGTCACTATTATCATACTATGTGTCCAACCCATCAGCAGTTTAACAGAAATATTGAAAGAAACCCAAGTAATGTTTATATTTAAAGTTCAACCTCGCTGCTAGAATTGCTGTTAAATCCACCAAAGCTCTTGTCTGACTGGTCATCATTGAAAATGTCTTTAACTGTTGCAAGATGTGCTTCAGTAATCTCTGTGTTTCCTGCATTCATGTCATCTTCATCATCACCTTCATTGTCTGACCACTGCTGGTGAAGTTGTCCATTCTGCTTAAGTATTCCAGCCTTGCAAATGGTTGCTAGCATCATTTTACTCCAAACAGTTAAAACCCATTAAGTTCATCCTTACAGATTTTCTGACTGTAACAGTATATTTTTAATTCAATTTTTTTAAATGATTTGTTTATAGTCTTACACACAAGGAGTTGTTCAGATGATTGATTGAAATGGGGATTTTATTCAAAAATGGGCCTACCTGCTGAAGTAGTTGGGGCAGCTGTGCTGGTTGATGTTCCAAAACCAGTAAAACCTGAAAGAATGACAGTAAGCAGTTCATGTTCAAATTCTCATTTAAAATAAAAAATGATAAAATAAATGAAAAAAAGGTCACAACATATTCTCAAAGTAAAATTTTCTATTTTCAAGGCTTGTCTTTGGCAGGAATAGAAATCAATTTACCATACAGTGTAAATATCCCTCAATCAAACTGACAAGTACTTTAGTTTCCAACTTTTAATAAATTGTCATCACAGTGATTCCTTGGCCTCCATGTTCAATCTGAAAATGTGTTTATATATCAATGTTAACACTAACTCAAACTGAAAAAATTTATCCAAATGATAGGATTCTGGCCCTGGGCCTTGCACAAAACACTTTCAAAAAATTTGGATCAGCTGGAAATATGCTCTATATTAATACACTGAAAAGGTTTAAGAATTTTGTGTAATTTTCTCTTGCAATGGCATGTGTTTTCTTTGAAGGCTCCTGCGGACCAAGCAAAATAAATGTTTAAATGGTTTCATGTTGCGTCCATTAACACCAACATTAGTACACAATCGATTCCAGACCACAGTAAGTGCTGAGTCATGCACATGTATGCGGAAGTGCCGAGTCATGAAAGCTGGTTTAAAATCCTTGTTCCATCACATGTATGCTCATATATACTACCAAAGATTTGATTTCTAGCTTCTTTGACAACAATGGTAATTATGTGATCTGACTCTTGCACAGCATCCTTGGACATTATCTGATAACAAACTGGTGAACCAATTGTTCACTGTGTTTACACCAATGATTTTAAAATGATGTATACACTTTGTGGTATAGTCATGTCTGGAAAGCAGTAATATTCAAATATGCATTTTTAAAAGACTACTCTGTAACAAGGCAAACCCAATCCCACCTCCAAAACATGTGGTTCTGGATATATTTATGGTTGGGAGGTCTAGACAGAGATTTTTTTCTTCTGTTTCTTCAGATGAATTTAAATAAGAATAAGCTAGAAAATATTTGTCATTTGCATCCTGAATTTAACTTAGATCATAGTTACATCTCTTTATTAATATTTATTCCTCCAGATTTTTTCCTTTTCCAATTTTGTTATTTTTCTCTCTAAAAATATCATTTTTATCAGGAAAATAGAGTTGGTTGGGTACCCAGAAGTATATACTTTTGTATTTGGCCTAATATAGACAATATATATTTTCCTCGAATGAAATGATGCTGAACAAAAAATATACAGCCATCCATTGTATACAAGTTAAAAACACAATAGATGACGCTATGCAAAAATATACCAAAAACTCCAAATATGGTGATACCACAGCCCTGTGATATCGTAGGGAAGCAAGGTTAATCCAAGTTTTCTGTGACCCATTCCCACCCCATTTTTGATATTTAGACATCTATGTTGGGGTGTAAGGTCAGAGTAATTGGTCTAATAAAGAAAAGTTGTTTTTTGCCAACACCATGTAGTGTCGGCCTAGGGTAGCTGCTTACAAGCCGGCCTAACATACTTTAACGACCTTTCATTGACATATACCTGTATGAAATTGACAGAAGATTATTTTTTCAGAAAGGACAACATTCATTATGTCTTTAATCTTCTTACAGAGACAAAACTACAGGATTGATAAAATTTGACCATTTGCATTAGTAGTCACATGACTACACAAATCTTGCAACCTACATGTGAATGACATCTGAGGCACACAAGTCACATGATATCAACAATAAACCATCTTCCAATGGTGTTTTACATAAAATTTGAAAATAATACAATGTTTGTAAATAAATACATGCATGCTTAATTCTAAACATATTAATTGCGAGAACAATGACTGAAACCTGTTGGTATCACAGCCAGCTGGAGAAAACCAGGTTCATCAAGTACTGTGCACATGTTAGCGATAATTTTCTTTTCTTGGTATGATATGACTACTGCACTGACATGTTTTCTGCTTATCGAATCTGGTTTTCTCCAAGTCGATGCAACAGCAGCAGGTATCTGGTCATTGTTTTCAGAATAAATATTTTGAAAAGTGTATATTCTTTCATTTTTCAATAAAGATAACAGGCCTTTCGTTTTTATTTTCAATTTGTTTGTCTACAACAACATTGTAAATTGTTTATATCACACGACTACTGGACCTCTTATGTCACTGACATGTAGGTTGCGAGATTTGTGTAGTCATGTGACTAGCAATGCAAACGGCGAGTTCCAGGTCAAATTTCATTAACCCTGTAGTTTCGTCTCTTCTGTCAGCGGATTAAAGACATACATAATGTTATACTTGCAATTTCTGAGAAATCGTCTTCCTATTAATTTCATGCAAGGATATGTCGATGAAAGGTTGTTAAAGTTTGTAAGGCTGGCTAGTAAGCGGCTACCATATACTGACACAGCATTCCACCTTTTCTTGAATTGGTAAATGACTCTGACCCTACGCCCAAATGTCCAAATAACAAAACAATGGGACGGGAAGGGTCAAAGGAAACTTTGATTAGAAGCAAGGTGTGTATATATATATATATATATATATATATATATATATATATATATATATATATTTACTACCCGCATTACATATTGCGCAGTAAGTTCCTTTGCATTTGATACAAAATAATTGACAGTAGACCATCAATCATGTACATTGTTCCACTCTATTTTACCGGTTGACGTAGCTGGCTGGCCGAAACCCGTGAAGGCCGGAGTTGAGGCTGCAGATGCAAACATCGATGACTGTGTTGTTGGTGTTCCAAACGAAAATCCACTCATTTTTTCACGTTTTTAATCAACATTTTGCCGCATGCGTTTTATTCTTAGCAGGGGTTTTCCGCGCTTGACTGGTCTTCAAACTGTGTATGAGATTCAGTTATGCAAACGAATTTGTATATAGATTCGAAATCCAGACTATGAGGGAATTTCTTACCTTCAACACATGAGAATAAACGTATAAATAGCTTTGAAACGGATCGTTCATGTCACTGTGAGATTTCAGGGTGATTTAAAGTCAAATTTGTCCAAATTTAGGCCTGCCTCAATTGAATAAGAAAAAATTTTGATAAAAAAGGAACGTTTTGCAAAAGTAAAATTTAAAAAATATTATAATATTAAGTAAGCTATGCTCTGGGAAAGCTAGCGCAACTTAATTCGTCATATGAGTAGGCTGACTGTGCTCTACTTCACCGTGGCGGATTACATGTAGACCGAAACGCTGTTCTCCACTACTTTTATATTCTTACATTATTGGCCTCTTCTGGAAGGAACTGTATAGAGACAAATTCAGTGGTGGACAGCCTTCGCAGTTTAAACAGTAGGTCAACAACATATGGACTGTTTGATGGAGAGGAATACATGGAGAGCTCACCCCATGGAGAACTCGCCTTGGGAGACATAGCCCCATGGAGAACTCGTCCCAGATTCTCTCTCTCTCTCTCTCTCTCTCTCTCTCTCTCTCTCTCTCTCTATATATATATATATATATATATATATATATATATATATATATATATATATATATAATTACTTTAGGTTGCTTAATATCTCTTGCCATTTAGAGGCATTGTTACATTGAAGTTTCTAAAAATAACTATAAACCTCACCTAGTTCTTTGTTTACAATGCTGACGGAATGAGTCTAAAGTAATGTATTCCATTTTCATAGCCAGATTATAAACATTACATCTTTTTTAAGACATACGCAGATCAGGTACATTAGCTTGTACAATGGCATCCGATGACATAATGTCAATCACTGCTTGACTCCATGACCTCTGTGTCTTTGCATATCAATTTCTTTCTACAAAACTCATAACGTTGTGCAGTTCACTTATACTCTTCACCGTCGAAATATTCTCAGACTTAATGTAAGTAAAAGTGTAGTTGTTATTTCCATATGCTAAAAGAATCTCTCATGTTATTGTATTCCTGATGATCTTCACTATTTAGGCTACTATATTCACTTGATGTTTCAATGCCATTATCATCATCAGCAGCAGCAGGATCAGCAGCAGCAACATTATGGTATTTATATAGAATGGTCTCGTCAACGTCACCGACGTCAATTTTTCCTGCGCAATAAAAAGGACTTTTCAATTTTTATTCTCGCAATATTTGCCATGGCTACATCGTTGCTTCTCCAGGACAATTACTAAGTTGAATAATTTATAAATATTCCTAGGTTATGTATTTCAGAAGTCATACATATTTTGTGCCTCTTCGACAAAACCCTGTGAGGAATTTACGTGAAACATCGATTTAATCTTTTATTTAAATATTGGGCACACTCCACTGAGCTGGTATAATGATGCTACATTGAATATGTCCATAAATTCTTTCAAAATTATATACACATCAATCTGAGAATTGTTTGCCATTTAAAAATGCCGCTTTAATGTTTTACATCATAATAATCTATGCTGCTGATAGTATAACTATTTTCCACCGATATAAAATATGTTCAAACGAACTCTGATAAAGAAAATAGAAACATTATACTGACGAGCAATACTCCTATTTCTGCATTCGCAAAGAAAATTGTAGTCAGTAATTTCAGAGGACGTAAACAGAGTGCCCAACTATCTCTATCTTTTTTAATATGTGCAGAAATTTATCGATACTATTAAAATAATAAGAATATTAAACTAAACATGATATTTACCCTCACATGTTGCAAACAATACTACATTGTTTTTCTATGAGTCTTTCGAATCTCTTAAATCTTCCATTGATGCATTAGATTTATTTGCAAGGATCGCAGGCCTGAAACTCGGTATTTCCGAAACTAAAGCAGACTGAAATCAAGTAGAAAAAGAACAGTACAGAAACCTTTAATCATAGGATAAAACTACAAGGGGTTAGTGTATTTGCTCTATTGGGTACAATGTTCTCAGTCGACCTAAACAAAATGATATATATAAATTTTGAAGAAAAAAAAATCCACTCATGATAAAGAAGTTTTGTGGGATTCGACAAAACGAACTCTAAGACCAATTTGTAAAATAACAGTTCTGAAAGCCCTAGCGATTCCAAAAGAAAAACATTTGTTCAAAATTTACCAAGCGCTCTGTAAAAGTTTATCAGCGAATGGAATCAAACATTTTTCACATTTTTATGGAAGTCAAAAGTAGATCGAAATAAAAGGGAGATTATCTTTCAGAGCTTCTACAAGGGAGGGTTAGCAATGATAGATATTAAAACATTCATATTAGCTCTTAAAATAACTTGAATTTGTAGACTTCTTACGTCTATTTGTTCACTTATTTGGACATGAACTATGCAAGATCAAAAACATTGTCATATTAGGGGATGAATATATAGATAAATTATCAAAGGAGACGAAAAATATGTTTTGGCATGATGTTTTTCGTCTTCGAAACTTGCAATACAAAGAAATATACCTCAAACATAAGATCATATGACCACGAACTTGAAAAGAATACAATAATATGAGTAAAACAAAGTACCCATTATGTACAAAAAGTAGATTGACTTTAATATTGTTTATATGGTCGATGTGCTCACTTAACAGAGAAGTTATCTTGAATTTGAAAAGGTGTAAGAGGAAGCACAACATCAATGAATATTATATTGCCTTTCAAGTTGTCACTCAGAGTATAAGATAATTAAGTAGGAAATTAAACCCAAAGCTAAGTACAATCAAAATGCGTGACATTGTATTCCATTTTCAATTTAGAATTATTCTTCCCAGTGATAATGGTTGTAAGGAGCGTTACAAATTACTCTGGAACGCGAATGTTTTACCAACCTGGCAACACAAATTTAACTTAGCTTTTGATTATTGGCCAAATATATATTCTAAAATATTCAAGGCAACAAAATGACCCTCAGAATTACAATGGTTTCATTACCTTGTTATACTTACAGTTCTTCCGGTGAAAACTTTTTCGTGTGAAATACATGCTATTGATACTGTTAAATGTACATTTTTTACTAGCTAACGAGAAACATTGGTGCATCTGTTTTCGGAATGTAGCGTGATTACTAAATTATGGAGTGGCGCAAGTCAGAGGATTAGAGATGTACTATAAATTACTTACTCCAAAAGCTTTTTTTTTTTTTTTTAAATAGATGTAGAGCAATTGAATGATAAACCTCTATATTTTATTCTTCTTTATACTAAACACTACATTTACACATACAAAATGAAAAGAGACATACTTATACTAAATGGCCTAAACAGCGTCTTTAAAGAATATTATACATTAGAAAAATACATAGCAGTCAAAGCGGACAGGAAAGAAAGTTTCATGAAAATTTGGGAACAGTAGGAACCAATACCATTTTCCAAACATAGTTAAATTTCTGTTTAATACTCTACATACACAAATTTACAGATGTATATAGACTGGAACACAACCATTGATTCAATACTTACATACTCTTTCTCACTCTTTCGCGCATCTTCGTTTCATTTTTCTTCACAACACTGAATTAGGTTAACTCATTTGCTACATTTTTTGCTTGTTGTATATGTTAAAAATCTGACGTAGAGGTCATAAACCCGGAGGTTGAATCTGATATTGAGTTTGCACTATTATCAAATCGGAAACAGTATTTCAAATGTAAAATCATATGTGATTGCTTGAAATTAAACATCAGCCTCGAACTCTGAGCTGAAGAGTTTAATTATTTCCAGGCCAGGTCTTGCTTGGCAAAGAACAGGAAGCATATTAACTCGAAATGTTTCAATAAAGAGATATTATTCATTCAAGAACTATTTTTATCTTATCTTTGTCGGTAATACACGATGCCAATAATTTTAAATGTAATAAAAATATCTTGTAAATGTAAAAATTCTTTAAATAAATGTAACAACATCAAGTGAAAGTGTAGTAATTAAAACAAGCAAAAGAAACATAAACGAATTGGCAATTGTTTAGTATCTTTTGTTTCTAGTGGTATGGATGGCCCTATAAGGGCTTTTGGGTTTTACAACCATTCTTACTTAGAGACTGCACCTGTTGGGTTGGGTACCAGAGTCCACACATCTTTGTCACCAGTTCATTCCATTTTTCCTCCATGATGTCTTGGTGGAGACCACGAACCAAAAACTAGGCTAGATGGCATCCTCTGCTCAGGCATCCAATTTGAATGACCGAGTCTGGAATGTTTTCTTGAATTTCATCTGGTTCTTATCTAGCTTGTCAAACTCCCTCTTTTCCATTTGTCGTGCTGTTTGAAGGAGACCAAGAAGTTCTTTGTGTCTATTCTGCACTCCACGTTTTCTGCTCCTATTGCTGATGTTGATAACACTGATGTTGTTGGTCTTCCTACCAGAGATATTCCTGATATCTTAGATGGTCCTCCCTGTCTTTTGTCTTCTTCCATCATTTTTTTCTTCTTGATAATTTCCTTTCGAATCACATCTTGTAAGAGGTTTTTGGCAATTTCAAAGAAGATGGTAATCCTCTTGTTCGTCTCCTTCTGAATAATACCTTGTTTGACCCTTGCATGTGCACCAGGGCGTAAATGATCTACTCGTTTTGTTCGGTTGATTAGTCAACGATTGTTGCTATGACTCGCTTTATATAGGAAAAACAGATGTGAAGGAATATGTCCTTCCGACTGAGTATGCGGATGTGAAAGAAACATTACCAAATGCCAGCACAATTTGTTTTTCAATAAATAAAAAAGACACTATTTCTTTTTCAAAAATCAACATATTTAATATTTAAGAAGAAGCTTCTCTAACTCAAAACAGGAGTACAAATGGGCAAAGTTTTAAGCATGAACATATTTACAAGTTTGACTGGTCTGGTTGAATGTGGTGTGTCAGATTAAAATAGAAATTACCGACAGTTGCCATATGATGTATCATGGACGAAGGCCAATACCAAAGCCAAGAACAAGGTGCATTAATACCAAAAGTTAACTTGGCCTTACAGCCAGGTGAAATAAAATAAGAGTTTCTTCAAGCAAATGATACTCCACTGCCCGAAATGAATTTTCAGGAACTATAGATCAAAACTTTTTCTGTGGAGAGTTAAAGTACTTCGTAATAACGACCTTATGTTAACTATGTGCCATGTTCCTTGAAACTGAATACTTCTATCAATTTTTATAACTGCATGCAACAGTTTAAAATTGAGATCAAATATTTTGTTAGATAAATGGAACCTACTAGATAAGTGTGATCTACTTTTACCATTGATAAAAATGTATATAACGATGATTGTCATTACTGTGTTACGATAGTGTCAATGAATGAAGCTCATTTTAATTTTGTACACAGTTACAAGATAAACTTGAGTGAATGTTGAAAGATAGGTTGCTTCAACCACCTCTTGTTACAAACGGGTAGTTTATCAACAGTATCAGAGATTCCAGAAAGTGAACTTAATGCAAACAAAGAACATAATTATCATAACCTGAAATGTAGGTCATTGACCTACATTTTTTTAAGATGGTTAAAACAAACTCTTGAGATGAATATTCTCATCTAGTTTCTCGACTGTATATTCAATATTTTGCGGAACAGTTTGCTAGAGGCAAAAAGATGTAGTCATTGAAGTGTTACGACTCTATGGTCTTATATAAGAAACAGAAAAAGCGAAACCAACAAGTTCGCTAAAATTTAACAAATAATAAATTTCTCTAGAATACAAAGTCAAATTTCAAAATTACTTAAATGCCAAATGATCCCAAAAGTATAGTGTTCCGAATGAATTCCAGTATTGAATTTGCTGTTGTGCCGGTAGCCTTGGATAAGCTCATGAGCTGACAGTCTTGAAATAACATAATGATATAATTCAAAATGTCCTTGAATGAGTTGAAAATAATCTGGAAATATTGTTTTAACCCAAATGTCAATAAGTACTTTATGGATAATTTAAATAAATAAATCCTCTCAAACTGTAACTGAACATAGCTAAATACTGATTCTACAGACAGATGTTAAAAATAGGAATACATAATTCTGATGATAACAACCTTTATATAAATAACTAAGACACAATAAGAGGACCGGGATATATGTCGTTTACCAATAAAATTCGTAAACAAGTTCGCTTCTAGAACATTCTTAATTTCTACGATAAACTCGACCCTCAACCAATCATCAGTAAACAATCTATTCATAATGTGCAAACAAGAGAAAAAGCAGAGGCACCTTCTAGAACCGTCTAAAGTTAAGGACCACGTCCACATGCTTAAATGATTTTAAAAACAATCTACTGTGCAATCATGGATAAAATGTAATATGTTGTTTCCAAAATGACCCGTACTATCTACAGTCATGGACAGAAGTTAAACACGCAATAGAGAAAGACGTAACACAAACATGACACTAGGCCTTTGTGACTAACTGTTGTACGTTTGATTACTGTCCAGTAACAGTTACTGATTAAGTTGATTTAGATGTGAAGAAGAGATAACAGTGTTCATGTCTCTGACATTTCCATTGGAAAAGTGATGCCTATGTCTTGTTTTGAGCTTTACTGGCTATATAAAAGAAACAAAAATCACCATAATTCATGTGTCAACTGGTAAACACCCACACAAGACAAGAAGGTAAAATGTTTTCCAGTAGATTTTCGAAACAACATATATGTTTTAAATCGACAGTTACATAAATGTCAAACTGATGATGGTCATACCATGGGAATTTTTTTTGGGAGGGGGGAGGGCGGGCTTGGATAGGCAACCCAAACCTCCATTATTTTTAAAGTCTTCACCTATCACCTGGTCTTCCCCGTCTCCAATGCATGCCACAAACAATGTTTTTGGTCAAGGGAATAAATGAAGATTTTTTTTTTGTTTGGCACAACACAGTTTTACTCATGGAGTAACTGCGTCCATTTGACTCCGATACCAAATAGTTTTTAAAAGCATCTAATGCAAGCCATTGAAAAATTCTGATCGGAGTACTGAATGCAGATCTCAAGTTCAAGCATATAAACAAATTTATTCAAGGAGTCATTTTGTTGAATTAGTTTTTTTTCTTTCAATGAGCCCCGATTACCCACACCTTTGAGGATCTTTTCCCCCAACATAAACAGGTGTCTTTAGTCTCGAATACAAGCCATCCACAAACTCCGGTTAAAGTATACGAGGACGAACGAAAGATATTGTAAGGAAAACTTTGGTCCGTAAGTAGTCCATTACCTTGACCACTGACCAAAAATTCAAATAATGTCTTTCTCACCTCAGATGCAAGCCATTTGTAAGTTTTGGTCACGAAACTGGGTATGAATGTAAATGGAACTTAATATGTAAAAATTATTTTCAGTCTTTCAGTCCTAGCAACCCTGACCTTTGCTGCCTAAAATCCATCATATTCTTCCCAATGGCAAGCTAATCAAACCGTTCGGTAACCACAGATTGTGTCGAGTTTAACTTATTCTGTAGAAATAAAAACAGAACAAGCAGACACACGCCGGAAACGTAGGTGGATCCATACTAACATTATATGTTCGGCCATATGGCTGTAAGATGAAACCTATAAAAATAAAGGTTAAGGTTGTCATACATTGCTAGAAGGTACATCTTACATGTATCTAGTCTGTTACAATGTAAGTAAACTCCATCATAATGTAATGTACTACATTTATACGTGAGAATAGAACACTTGAATGTTGTTTTAAGACCTGAATAGTTCAGCATACACATCTATTTGTCCATTCCTATGGCACAGTGAGATGAAGCAATTATTATGCTAATTTTAGCTAATTAAGAAAACATGTTAAGAGGTTATGCATTCGTATGCACATTCTTTATAGTATTTATAACACAATGTCATGTGTATACAATATCATTAGTATATACCGGGTTATTTGAAAAATATGTTAAAATGGTTCAAACAGACCCCTCTCCCGATACTTTCTTAATTCCAAAACACAATTACCTTTACCAAACGTTCCGAAAAATAAATACCAGTGAATCGTACAATCATACAATTTGTAAAATCTGAAGAAAACTGGGCCCCTAGGTTTAAAATATGGAAAGAAAAGATGACTTTTAGGAATAGGCCCCTAGGTTTAAAATATGGAAAGAAAAGATAACTTTTAGGAATAGGCCCCTAGGTTTAAAATATGGAAAGAAAAGATGACTTTTAGGAATAGGCCCCTAGGTTTAAAATATGGAAAGAAAAGATGATTTTTAGGAATACGTACATCAGAGGCCAATGAGCAAATAGTACAGTGGCTTAATCCATGACAACATAAACTAGAGTTTTTACCTGAATGCATAGAATATTGAACTTCTGTAACTCTTCGAGTGTCAAGTTTACTTTCACAGGAACCACGTAAAAGCAAAGTATTTAAAATAGTTTTGTATTTATTGTTCACAGAAGCATAAATAAATACTTAATTTTGTTGATGGTTCTTCATCGGATGTACGATTTGGGTTGGATGGGACAAAACCACCAGTCGAATCGAACCAAACAACCAAATTCCACTCGAAAGTCAGCACAGTTATGGGTTATGGTCGAAGTTAGTAATATTTGAAGAAGACAAGAACACAGAAGGCATTAATGGTGGCAGATGTTTTAATTGAGTTTTTCATTCTTATTGGTGGCATAGTTTACATTTTTAAAGCAGGTCAAAGAAGTGCAGATTATTATATCTGAAAACAACATTTATATCCCATTATGATATATTTAATCTATAATGATGAACTAATACCCTCGTATGATAGACTTCTAGCTAAAGCTTTTAAAAATGTGAGTGGGAAGACTTCTCATATTACAACAGTATTAATTGATGACTATCAGACCAAACTAAAAAGAAAATTGTAGCTGTGAAATTTTACAGTCTTCCAGAAAGTTATGAATGGGGAGCAGCTCAGAATCCCTACAGGTTACTGAAATGCAGATTTCCTGACAAACAGTTTTGTCAAATGGGATACACAAATAGATACTACTGATCGCCCCAAGAAATGCATTATAGCGCATGGTAGTGTCGTAAAATGTTTTCAAAAACACAAGTTGTCATCATTAAAGTGGAAATATTAACATCAGTCAAATATAAAAGTACCTAAATTTATATAGTATTATTCATTTTCCTAAGTAAAAAAATTGGCGTAATTTCAAAATTTGTTAGTCTTTAAATTCCAAGAAATGATAGAACTTATTAGTCTTTGAATTCAAATAAGGTATATTTAGTCCCAGTACTGGACATATTGTTTTTTAAGTTCATCTGTTATGATATGTAGGCATATCTCACTGTGTGATGTTTTTATGTTCTAATCCGTGATTCTCATAAATAAAACGGTGGGGTTGTGTTTATTCGCTTGTTGGTTCTAACGGCACTTTTAACACATAGTAGTAACAGAATACGAGGTTTCCGGCTCAAAGTCCCTTATACTCGTTTCCAAAAAGTTCGGAAATATCACCTATTTCCCAACCATTATCTCTACCCGATTGTATGAATAATATCTATGATCATCATTAACTTCGTCATCATCATTGGTCACCAAAATTTATGGCAAATTCGTGATAGTCCGAACTTTTTGTAAACGATTATAGAGTCTTCGATCCAGAAACACTCCTATTCTGTTACTACTGGCGAAAGCTGTAGTTATAAAGTTTATTTACCAATCATCAGAGTTTCAACTGTTGAGATTAAAAATATTTCATCATTACTATAATAAAGACTAAACTTTACTCTACCACTAACAGATCGATGAGATTCAAATAAATCTTTTATCTGTGATTTATTAAGAGGATATTTTTTATTAATAAAATATACCCTTGATCGATCAAGGTCAACAGTGATTTTAGTATATTTATGTTGACTAACAGGGTTATGAAAGTTATTAAATCCTTCCGATAATTCGCTGTTTAATATTTCGAGATAATCAAAATAATCACTGTCAAAAGATCAAAACAAAGATTGTTACGTGTCGGCTCGTTTAAAGTAACATAAAGAAAAGAGCGAAGACAACAAGCTTTGTAAGTTTTAACAAAAATAATTTATTTCCCTAGAAAACACGGTGAAAAGGTGAAAATATGAAATAGGACTTACGATTTGCGAAGAAAATCCAAACATTTGTCCTAGAATTGTGAAAAAGATATAAGTCCTATCAATAAACAATTCTAATTGAAGCTAGTCTGAATCTCAATTCCGTTCCAAGATGGTGGATGATGACGTCGGACGAAGTTTTTACACAAATGTCCAGAATTTTCACTTTGAATCACAATTTGTACTGTTCTGTTCCAATTTAGAATCAATTTCTAAATGTCTTTGTCCAAAGCCAGTTGTGTATAGTTCTCTAGGGAAAACAATTATTGTTTAAAAAATAGATGAACTCTTGGTGAAATCTATACAATATAAATCTCGCTCTACAGACGTACAAATGAACAACTCTTTCCAGCACCAGAAAAAGAATACCTTCTTCTCAAGGTATATGAACGACTCTACAAGGTGTTAAAATATGTCTCTGACTACTATTTCACACATACCTGAGTATTTAAACTGAACGAAAACGTCATTTCATGCACACGCAGGAAGACCGCATGTTGATTTTGCAATAAACAATCGCAGTACACGATGTAAACACGTATAATTAGAAATGACCTCGGCCACAACCAGTCACCTTTGCCGACTGTTTACTTAAATCGACAAACCATGGCATGCAAAATCGTGCTCATGCGAGTCATATTTACGTTCTAAATAAACACGACGTTTCTTTCAAAATCTCAGAGCCTGTGAACATAATCATCACAACAAAAATTATAATAATGAAATAAAAAAGTTCAAATTTTAACACACAAGTAATTAAACTACATGGTCGTAACAAGATAATTTTAATCTACTTTGTAAAAATCCAGTTCCGCTAAAACATATACCAGATGTTTCCTTTTTAAAGTCAAATGTAAGAGGTTTACCTTCTTTCATCAAATATTTAATCTTACTATTGTCACTGTTTTTGATTGTTACTTTATCAAGCAGCATTTACATAATTCACACAAAATTTCATACCCTAGAATAACGCTTAGTCACTAACTGCAATATCAAGTACAGATCTATCATCGTTACAATACCCAAGTGCGAAAGCATCTACTCCATTTTCACAATAACGTTTATCGTCAAAATTACTTAATCCGCGTTTTATGATAAAGTCTGTATCGAGTTTGTGATTATTTGATCGAATAACTAATGATCGCACAAAACTAACACCTCCATCAAGTGCATACTTATAATCATCAAATTCAAAAAATTTCTTAACATAATCCCGTTGTAATCGTTTTGCCTTTTTCGTTAATTGATCACTATCTAGCAGTACGGCATACATTTTACTTCGCAACCCAATGAAATATTTGATAATATTAGAGTTCATTTCATCTTTGAACTTACCAGTTACTTTCTTATTCGTATCATCATGAAACTTTCTGTCTCGTGGATAGTCGGAGATATCGAATAGGTGTTTGTTATCGTAAACATCCTGATAAACATCATTATTAGCACAATCGATTCCATCTATTTCATAAGCCAGCGAGTCAGTATCGGTAAATAATAATTTACTCGACGGCCATTTGTTCTTAACAAAATTGTAATGAAAATCGTACGTGAGCCATTTTGATAAATCCAGCACAGAGGTTCCAACATAAATCGGCTTATTAAGTTTTAAATTTGTTTTTCGTCGTTGTATCACGACAAGATTTTCATTAAATATTTTCATACCAACGAAACTATCATCTGATACAAGTTTATTCTTACGATCCACATTAACTAACTCAGTATTTACTCTTTTTCTAATATTTTCCATTGTTTTTCCAAAGACCGAGTTATTCATAAGCTTGAAGAAATCTTTTTCAAAATCTTTTTTCGCTACTGTTCTCCTAGAAGTATTTGAGTTAATATAACATTTCATCCAAGGTGCTTGATTAAACTTTAAAACATGATGAACTTTCCTTAACACAAGACCAGCATCTACTGCTTGCTTTAAAACTTTATAATGCAAAACATAATTTCGTATATCAAACAAATTGGGAGCTAGATTTTTACCATTGAACTTTGTCTCGGAGATGCTATTTCCTGCTGTTCTCGAGACAATAAACTATAATCTATTATCATTGATTACGCACAAAACGGGTAATCGTTATACAGTTTTTGTAATGTAACAGGATAATCTAGATCAACTTCAACGAAGTATGAGATATCATCCGGTATCTTTTTTTCAGTCTCCGCTAAAAATTGATCTGGTGTAATCCAACGAAATCCAACGTATGGCATTGTTTCCGACATTACATAACTATACAAATTATTTTCCTCGAGATAGATAATAAACTTTACTGGCTGATCAGGATCATAATTTTTCATATACTTATTATTTGCCATGGAATTTTTGTTTACAATAACGCTGATACCTCTTCTTATACCTTTTTCAACAAAGTTGAACATATCAACGTCCGTTAATAACTCCAACTCAATTTTACTAAATTTTAACAAAGCATCCCAAGATAACCCCTGGCGAAGAGGGATACCAACAAGGATCTAATCCGTAATTGTTATAACCCACTCGAGGAAAACTTTCAAATATATCAGCCAATAATAACACGTCAATTTTCAGGTATTAATCATGAAAATCGCCGAATGTTTTACAATCGAATTCTTTCCAAATACTTTGTGTGTATTCGTAGTCTTTATCTGATATATTTTGATTTTTCAATTGCGAATGAAATTTATCTTGGTCGGGCAAAGAAGTTTCATCGAATTTACTCCAATCGTCGAGATACTCGTACGGAAATATTCCTTTTTCATTAATAAATTTGACTTATCCTTAAAACAATTTTTTAGATTATAAAAATCATTACCTGCTTTTACAACATTATTTACTAGATCATCCAGTGATGCTGCCATGAACTGTAAACTATCAACGAAACGCAATTTATCCAACGTAACTGACATATACTTCTCAAAATTATTTGGGATGGATTTGATAACATTGTCAAGTTTCAAACGATTTTTATATCCGGATCACCAAAAGCTTCTACGATAATATGGCTATCATATCCCCGAAAATTGTGAAGAACAACTGGAATAAAATCCGGAGCATGAAAGTTTTGATTACATTTATCATGAGCGGCTCCACGTTATTTACCTGTTAAGTGACAATGATCATGTACTTTTTTATTATCAAGTTTTTCACTAAAAGGTTTTTCACAAATATGACAATATTCCGCTTTTTCATAATCATTTTTTTTTGTTCCGCTGTTAACTTTATCATTGGAGTAACTAGTTTTAATCGACAAAATATATCATCAACTTTGTTAATCAATTGCTTGAGGAGCCAAGCAGATGAATTTTCTCCATGATATAATTTTATTGATTTTGATAAATTTTGTTCAGCGCAACAAACTACTTTATAAGCTACTCCGCACTGGATATGATTTTGAATTTTTCTTTTGCTTGATCTATTAGGATGATTTTCAGCTCCAAGTACAAGTTGTAACATGCGTTCAAAATCGACATAAATAACGAAGGGTATCATTAACTTATTTTTGTGATTGACAAATTTTAAAATTTTATCTTTTTCTTTTGGTATTGTTATTCGTTGTACTTCCGAACAGTATTGAAGATGTTTTGTAAGTTTACGTTGTCGGAGCAGCCGTGTAAACAACGAAAATAGAAATATTTCTTATTTTTTTTTGCTAACTATATTGCTTATCGACAAGTCCGTTAAAAGTTTTAATCCATTGTAATGGTGTTTGTAAAAGAACAAGTTTATCGTCGATTGAGAAGCTTTTTGAGAAATATACCTCGGACAAAACATTTTTATTATCATCCAAGCCAAATACTTTAACTGAAATATTATTTTGTTTTTAAAATTTCGGTATTTGATTTTCAGTAACTGGGAAATCAATTCCGGCGATATTAAATTTTGATACGTGAACAAGGTATTTATCAGCTCGATCAGCATTTGTCTCAGCTGGAAACATTGCAGAGATGATACCATCTGTTGTCATAGTTTTTAACGTTAATATAACATTTTTTTTACTTTTAATTTTTTGTGGAAGATCAAGATACGAACTATCCCTTAATACGTTATATTTCATTATATGAAATAAAATTTCAATAATCATCCCAAACTTCCAGCCGGAACCAGATTGAGTAAATTCTTCTATTTTTTTCCAAGTTTCTTGATGTATTTCATTAGCTAACGATGAAAGATTAGTTCCGATCAAAATACACCTTGATTTAGCTGTTATGTAAGGATCAGCAGTTTCTTAATTAGTTGATTCATCTGTTACATTTAATCTGGAAAGTATTACATTATATTGTACTGATAATTTGATACTAATATATTTTTTTAAGCTCGTTGATTACAGTTGTTTGTAGTAGAGATGAAGATTAGTAGCTGAGAAATTTGTTAAAACAGCTTTCTTATCGAATCGATAACTATTATCGAATCCTGAAAAAGCTATAGCTATTTTTTCTGGCTTTTCGATAAGACTTCTTTTAGCAATATCTCTCAATTTCAGCATTATATTATTATACTCTATTAAATATCTAATTGATGATTGAAAAAACTTTAATTAAACAAATAAATTTATAATAGTATAATGTCACGAAATACGATGATGGTTGATGCGACTGAGCAGGAATATTATTAAGTCCATCCCAAGTAAAATTTATAAATATGGAAATATGTTAGGATCTGTGATAAACATTAAATATGGTAGACCATTTGGTAAGTTAACACCGGCTGGTTATAAAATAAGCGTAAAATCCGAAGGAGATACCGAGAGAGCTGAAATTTTCAGAAAAGATTTTATTTACGCTTTATTTTGTGACGATATCCCCGAGGGTCAGCGAGTATACCATTTTAAAGGAGGGGTTACCGATGACAATATTGAAAATTTGTCACTACAAGAAGAATTTCAACCACACCCCGTGTTCGATTGATACAAGACAAATGATAGGGGAATTAAACGAAGCATAAAAACGAAAAAAAAGTTATTGGTTCCATAGACAATACAGAATTTCTTAGAATAATGATCAGAGGAATACAAACAGATTTTATTCGTTATTTTTCACACCGATTTCTTTACGAAACTTTTAACGGACCCATATCAGATGGTTTAGTGATAAATCATATCAACAGTGTTAAGACTGATAATCGATTGGAGAATCTTAATATTGTTACTCAGCAGAAAAATGTAAAAAAATGTAAGGCAGGTGGCAGTAGATTTGCTAGGCCGGTAATTTCATATAATCTCAAGACAAACGAAGAAATAAAATTTCCTTCAACATATGCTGCTTCAAAATATTTTAATATCAATAACATGTCAATCAAACACGTCGCTGATGATATATATATAAGTCCGCTACTTCGCTATTAACCTTTGACAGAATCATCTTTAGATACGACGATCACAAAAATTACTGTAACATTTTCTTGAGATCATCGTGGCTGATTGAAGTATGACACCACAACATGATATCTTCAGCGTTATAAATTACGTTGATATTGCTTTCAGATATCAATCGTTTTTCTCATATTCCGTCAACAAAATTTTGTCACCCCCACCATATACTAGAAATAAATGAACCGAGATATTTATTTACCTGCTAATACTATATTTACAGCTTCTTTTCACGCGCTGAAATTATATATCCTAACTTGCTCGATAGATCTCTTTTTTTCCATATTTTATATTATTTAAAGTTACATACAAATTATATGATGAATCTCCTGGAGAAATTGAAATACATATACGATATACCTTTCGAATTATTAGGTGTAACGCGGAAAGTTGATATTGTTGATGATATTACTGAAAATGATGTCGTCGACGATATTATTGAAAATGATGTTGTTGATGATATTACTGAAAATGATGTCGTCGACGATATTATTGAAAATGATGTTGATGATAATATTACTGAAAATTATGTCGTCGATGATATTATTGAAAATGATGTTGATGATAATATTACTGAAAATGATGTTGTCGATGATATTACTGAAAATGATATTGATGATAATATTGCTGAAAATGATGTTTACGATGTCTCAACAAAACCGTGCAGTATATAAAATTACGGGAAACCGACGACTGGTATGTACAACGTAAAATATCATATCACAAAGCAAATTTTAAAATTTAATTTTACAGTAGATGAAAATCAGTCGTTCTGGCGGTTGATAAAACCTTTTTTAAACATCAAATTTCCAGATCGATTAAAAAATATAAAATTCGATTTTTTTTGTCAAGATGATCGTTTTCAATATCTAGTATCATTATGTAAACCTGTAAAATGTAAATCTGTCTTAAGCAAATAAGAGAAAATTTATGAAAATGTTATTTCTCAGCATCAATTTCTCTAGTCAATTTTATCGACTGAGTTGGTATCCAACTATTAAATTTATCACTGTATCCTCTCCACTTGATAAGACTTTTATCACCACGCTTTTTCATTACTCGTACTATAACAGAAACATCTTGTTCAGTCTTTTGTATTTCCTGTTCGTAAAAACTACCAACTACTGGTTCACCTGCTAGATCTTTTAACGCATACGTTACAGGTATTGTTATTGAAAGTTTATCAACAACAAATACTTCTTCACTCCAGTTCGGAGTAAATCCTTTTTCAAATATTGTTTTGGTTAACGAAATTCGAACTCGATCACCAACTTTAAATTTGTGTCTACGATACATATTTTTATTCGCTAATATTGGATTTTTAATTGCATCATTCGGTGACATTTTAATGGTTCTGTGTTTTGTATTATTATATTTGTCAATGATTTGCTGAAGATCATTGATGTACCTGCTAATGTTTTTAGTTGACAAATGTTTATGTATAAGCTCGTTTAACGTTCGGTTAAGTCTTTCGACGACAATATTTTTTTCTTCATTTCCTGTAACATATTTTCTTATTTTATTCTGCTCTAGAAACTGCTCACATTTCTTTATAAAAAACTCTGCTCCATTTTCTGTCCAAATTTTATTAGGTTTTCTTTCATTATTAGTTATAATCTGCTCTAGCGCGTTGGTTACTGATGGTCCTGTTTTATCAGTAACAGGTACACTAAAAGTGTATTTACTAAAAACGTCGATAACGTTAAATAAATACTTCTTGTTATCGTTAAAATTAGAAAAAAATGACATATCGACTAAATCTATCGCCCAGATATCATCAACGGCGTCTGCGACAACTTTACTCAGCGGAAATTTTTGTTGTTTTTATGTTTGTATAGCTCTGATGCGAGTAACTTCATGCTATCATTGTCTATTTCTTTTTCAAGACCAAGTTTATACTTTGTTCCAATTATTCCTTGCACTAATCTTCTATCGAATAGTTCTCGCATATTTGTAGGTTTCATATCTTTAAACTCATATAACATTATCTTATCGCAGTCATGTTTATCTTGTTCGTTATCACGATATCATGACACATTGCTATTGCATCAACACAATTATAAGGTTCCTGCCCTGGTAGCGGATTATTGTTTTCATCTAGTTGTTCATGTAGCGGATTATTAGGACCAGTATATTTATGTCCTGGTAACTTCCAACCGCCTTTTGGTTTTGGTAAGTTACCAATAACTTTATGTATATCAATTCCAGATCCAATTATTTCTCTGTGATTGCAGTGTTGACAGTACGTAATAAGTTTATCTTGTTCGAGACAAAGATCCCTATCACAACCAGAATTACAATTACAACTTTGTTTCCATTAGATCTACTTCGTTGTCGTTGTTTCGTTATTTATTAATCATCGACTAAACTAATCCTATTTACACCAGATCCCGTAGTTGGAGTTGTTGTTGTTAACGGCCAGGCTGTCGTTGGTAATTTCAATTGTGATAGAGCCATTGATGAAACAAATACACTTTTTCTTCTACCACAAACAGCGCACATTCCCTTCAACATCATTCTGTTATTTTTTGTAGCTTCTATTTGTTCATCCTTATTAGGCGTTCTGGTTTGACATTTAATGCAATACGTTGTCGGTTGCGATTGCGGCTGCGTCATTGTTGTTATATTCGATTGTCACAAAAAAAATTATTTAGAATTATTTACAGCACTATCATTGTTATTTTTACACGGATACCTGTTAAATTGTAAAATAAACTTTAAAAAATCTGGCGTCGAAGACATTTGTTTTATAAACTTTACGCAATAATAACCACAAACTGATGTTGCAACAAGCTGTAGTTGATTAGACGAATAATTTATTTTTTTCAATTTAAAAAAAAAAAAAAAATCTTTCATAAGATCACTCGGAGGAAGTCCGAACGAATCAAAATAGTTGTTATCGTAAACAGCAACACAGTGAGTACCAGATCCATTGTTGAAATTTTGTATGTTTATGATACACGAACCACCTGCTGGTACGTCATCAAGTTCATCTTTGGAAAATACTCCATGAAATTTATTGTTGGCGTTGGATTTTATTTTTTCGAGTATATCGAAATTGCTCAACGGCGCCTCGTTCCCGGTAATGTCATCCCACGCCCTATTCCTAGCAAGTTTGGAAGTAGACTTCCAGCTACTCCCACTAACAGCGGAAGTAATGGAAATACTCCTCCTTGTTTCTTTGCCCGAGGACGTCTCGTCATCCTCTTTTTTTAGCCGATGTTGATCTTTTTTTAGCTGGCATTATATTATTATTGTTACATAAAACTTCATCCGACGATGCAGTCGTTGGATCAACGACAATAAATCTGCTTTATACCATTTCCCATTAATGTTTTCCTTTGAGTTTGCTCCTGTTATTGCTCCTGATGCTGCTGATAGTCCTAGTGTTCCTAGTGCTCCTAAAACCTTTGGAAGAACAGTACCAGCTATTGTTGAGAGTGCTGGTCCACAAAATCCACCATGCTTTGACATTGCTGTCACTTGTGCAACAGAAAGTTTTAGAACCAATGGTTTTCTTGCCGCAGTGTTTATTTTATCACGTTTGTTAATCTGCTGTTGAGTTATCATTACTTTAACAGATATTCCTGATGTAGCTGCTGTTGGATGTATCGTCAAAGAAACAGAATTCTTCTAGGAAACCGCCGCTGATAATTTTTGAACTTGTCCTTGTGTTAGGTATATTTCTCTTTTTGTATATTTAGTTTTCATTATATAAATTTTGTTAGATTAAACTTGCACTGTCATTCGTCATTTGAGACCGTCGATTGTTAAGAATCGATCACTAAGAATGAGCGCGAATACGTTAATATTAGCCCCTGGAACCTGTCCAAGAGACCAAGTTACCTCTACTTCCGCTGTTGAATTAACGTATTGATCAGAATGTTTTGATACGTCAAATGAAAATATTGGAGAAAGCGTACGAAATTCCTTGATGTTAATCTGCGATCCACTGTCGGCGTCTTAATTTTTTGGCATCGCTTCCATAAGATACGTATACGTCCTAGTAACATTTTTATCAGCGCCATATGCAAAATTACATTCGATTGCTCGTTCTGGATACTGTTAAGAATTTATTCTGACAAATATTCTCCTAACATCAACGATGTTGGGAGCGGCGTTAACTATTAAGTTGCAGTTAACTATTAAGTCGTGCTTCTTGTTGAAAAACAAAGAATACATTCCTTGGTAATTATTCACTTGGAGTTGCTGTAATACACCAGATATAATTTGTTGTATTAGGAACAGATTTTTGATAAATTTTACACTGTAGGAAGTAAATCTTCTTTGTATACGTTTCTAACATTGCATTAAGCGCTAATTGTTTATCTAACGATGGAACAATTCGAGGCATCCACAACGCCAACCTTGTGATTGAAAATTTTGCGCCTGCTCCACCAATTCGAATAAGACAATTATTTTGATCAGCTCGATCAAGAATAATAGTATGCTTTACTTCTCGAAAAACTTTATGATAATCGTGACAAAATCCAAATATCGCTCTCAACGGCAACACCATCGTTATTTGTTGTGATTCTGCCGCAAGCGCTTTTCGTTTAGCATGTCCCTCGTTGTAACGTTCTTGTCGTATATTTGTAACAGCTAATCTTATTGAGTTTCCAATATCAGCAACAGCAGCAGCACCGGGATTTGGGATTAAGTTATTATTATTTGGAGCAGCATCACCAGCACCAGCACGAAATTCATTTCCAATAGCTTGTCCTAATCCTGTGTTCTTGAACCACATCATGTTTGTTGCGATTGTTCTCGAATAATCATCGCTAAATGAAATAATATTTAATATTGTACTTGCAACCGGTAACCAATTATCAATATCTTCGATAGTTTGATTCTCTGGTTGATATCGTACACTTTCAAACAAACTCCAGCCATTATTTACAAGAGCGATCTCTGTTACAGCTTCAATATCGCCATCTGCCGCTGTTAATATTCTACCACGAACTTCCAACATTGCTTTGTGAGGTAATAAGAAAACATCTTCATCACGCGTATTAAAGTTTCTCTGACCAGCCATTTTTGGTTCGTTAGGGTGCTCATCTAGATATTCGATGTATTCGAATTCCGTTGCTGATTTATCATCATGATAACCCTCACCAAGATCAAGATCATTTTTTTTTACAGACATTCTTTATTTTATAATCAGCATATAAAGTTGTAACGACAGTGACTACGTCACCGTCGTCAAATTTGAGGTAGGTCTATCTTTCGTCTTGTCTTTTTCACAAGATCACACACCACTTCCTCACCACGTGTAGAGAACACTTTATTTGTCGTAGTTAGCATAGATCGTTCTGTTTCCTTCGTCGGAGCAATTTCCGATATCGTCTGGTTTATCTTCGAATCTGTTAGCGTCGGTTGTGGGCTTCCTTTTATTTTATCAGCTAATTTTTGACCAGCTGCCGATACAGCAGCTGATGCAGCTCCAGTTGCAAAAGCCTTACCAGAATCAACTGCAATTGGTGCTACTGTACGCGCTAACCAAGGTAAACTTGAAGCAATTGATGTAAATATATTTCCGAGAAATCCACCTACGATTGTTCTTCGATAAACTTTGTTTGTCTCATGTTTGTTGCTGAGATACTTTATATTTTTATAAGATTATAAAATTATCTTTGTTGATGGCTTTGCTATTGAGACTATGATATAGAGCGCAGGTGTAAGTAATACGTGACAATTTCGTTGCTGAGGTCGATTTGTCGTCCGGATTGATCTGTCAGTTGCATTTTCACGTTAGTTATTTAATTCTCTGGATTAATCGGATAGTATATTATTTGTCTCGGAGTAATCTGCATTAGTGATCCTGGAGGAACATCTTGTGAAACGCTGTAGATGGTTTGACCTTGGCTTCCTAATGCTGAATAAGATCCGGATGCGATAGAACAGTTGATTAAAATTATGTTTAAGTCGGTTATGTTAACAGGTAAGTCTCCATCGTATGTTATACTTTGTTCTGTATTACTTCCATATTGTCGACGATTAAATCCTAGCAACGATGCAATACTAGTATCTGATGAAAAATCGATTAAAACTTTGTTTCTTAACGTAATTCTGGCTCGTAGTGTATAATAGTTTCGAGTTAACTCAAAATTATCTGTAAAAACGGCACCGTTTCCACTATTTTTCGTTATTAACTCTTTTATTGTCTTGGTTAGATCAATTACGTTATACGCGCCTTGTGATATTTTGACATACCCAAGCGCGAGTTGCTGTATCCGGATTAAATGTAAAGTCATCGTTGATATTAGTTTTAACATTTGCCACAGAATGCCATATTGTAGCAGAAATTAATCCAATTTAGTACTGCTTGCTAGAATCTAACTCGATTGGTGGATTGTAGCAAACGGAAAAGTTTGCGCTGTCGTTAGTTGTTTGCCATGAATCTAACAATAACGTAATTGATGTTAGTGGCATTATTATAATATTGTTAGACTATTTTCGCACGATAAGATAGTTGTATAAAATTTCATCGGCTGATGTCAATAATCCGTTTGATTGAAGATGGTTTAATATATCAACGATTTCGTTGTCGATTCCAGTGCCTTCATTACAGCTTCTTTTGAGGATATTAATAACACAAGTCTATCTATAGTTTCAGTATTTGATGTAAACTTACGGATACCAAATCCAATTGTAGTATATTTATTCAAATACTTTCTCATACACTTCCTTTCATTTCTTTTAAGTTTATCGTAAAACCTTCCTCTAGCTAATGATAATCCAAGTGATTCTGTAGGATCTACTCTCAATTCAGAACGATATAGTTCCGCTGTAAAACGCACAGTATCCGCCATTACACTTTCACACATTCGTATAATCGTCCTAACCATATACGGATCATCGTCACTTCGTCTTTTTGGGAATAGTTCATCATAATATGCATCCCTTCCTATATCAATCTTATCTTCAAGTATTTCCATAAATGTTTTCAAATCTTATTCAGGCCAGTCTCATATATAATTAACAGATTTTTCAATATTAGTATTTTCACGTATATCATCTATAAATCTATTATACCTCCACTTTGGAACTTTACTTTTCGCAAAATTTATAAAATCCCCCTCACGAGCATCAACAAGTGCTTCAGATATGCTTCTCACTTCGTCGTTTGGTATATAACATATATCCTTCTGTTTATAAACAATATCATTAATTATATCAATTATTTTTTCATCTCGTGTTCTTGGCGCTTTTTGTGTTGTCGGCTCCTCCTCTATTGTCGGCTACTCATCTATTGTAGGCTTCTTATCTGTTGTATGCTCCTCATCTATTGTCGGCTCCTCATCTATTGTCGGCTCCTCTTCTATTATTCTAGCCTCACGGATTATTGACAGGATTGTTGACAGCTCACGTCTTAATGCATCGATTATTTCTTCGCCTGTTTCTTCAAGTTTTTCAGTAATTTTTCCAGTCTCGGCTTATTGTTGTTCTTTCAACTGTCCTGGCAATCCTTTTTTCATGAATTCTATCAAGTTCCTTCTGGGTTATTGTTTGTATTTCTGGTTGCTTACCAACTAGTGCTTCAGTAATTGGCTTAAAAAGCCTAGCAGCCGCCTCTTCCCTATCACACTGTCCCCGTCGTGCTTTCTCGTACAATTTTTAGTAGTAGCATGTGATGCAACAAATTTTCGTACGCATTAATTCTGTCTTGAATTATTTAAAAAAGTCTATTGGTAAAACGAGCGTAATTCTCTGGTTTCCGTTTTCTTATGTCATTGATGTGTTCATCAATTCCTAAATCATTAAGAATATCTTCTATATAATTAATATAAGTAGCATCATCAATTTCTTTCCTTATAACGTTTCCTGCAGCTATCTTATTACCATCAACAATTACTTCAACAAGTTCTTCTATCTGATCAGGTGTTATTCCAAATTCTTTTCTATGTAAATCAATTTAATTAATTATTTCTTGTATTTTTTCTTGTCTTGTCTTCAAACGCGTCTCCTTACCAATAATTTCCTCGCCTTTTTCCTCAAGTTTTTCAGTATTTTTTTTTTTTTTTTTTCAGTCTCGGCTTGTTGTTGTTCTTTTGGCTGCCCTAGCAATCCTTTTTCTTCAATCTTTTTAATTTCCTACGGTGATAGTGTTTGTACTTCTGGTTTCTTATCAACTAGTGTTTCAGTAACCGACTTAAAAAGCCTAGCGGATGCTTCTTCCGCAGCACGTTGACCTTGTCGTGCTTCCTAATATCTTTTTTAGTAGCAGCATGTGATGCATCGAATGTTCTTAATAATTCAACTTTTTGATGATAATCCATCACTTATTTTTTATAAGCTTTATAAAAAAAATTTCAGATGACGTACGTCATTGACGAAACATTCGTCGATACAGCAACGAAACATTTTATCTGGATCATGTGCTAGTTTGTCAAACAAAAAGAAATTGTATTTGTTCGCTGTTGCTCGATGATATAGTTCAATAAATTTATCTTTTGTTATATCACCACATTGTTCATTTGCAATATTTCGTACATCGACGGTATCTAATCCGGGAAACAGTATGAAACAACCAGTATTATGCCTGATAAATCTATCGACGTTATAAAAAAATTGTGAGAGATCAATCGAATTACATCGTTTATTACGTGATAATGAAAAGTATGATTTAATCTTGTTCATTTCCTCATTGTTGAGCGGAATATTTTTTGCTCGGACGAATCAAGTTCGTCGATGGGAATTAAATCTTCTGGTTGTTTTATCAAAAATATATCATCGTTGGCTCCAAGTTCGTCACGAAGTGTATCATTATATTCGTTTAGCAACTCATATTTGTCCTGTTGTGGATTAATCGTATAGATGTAAACTCGGTCGTAGTTGAGGTTATTGTTGAGTAAGAGATTTAGCAAAAGATTTGTTTTACCAGAACCTGTACGACCAACTACAAGATAATGACAATCTGGAAGTTCATTGTCATGTTTATGCTTGAGTAATCGTTCGGTATCAAAATTTAGTATCTTTGAGGATGATTTCGTTATTATTGCTGTATATATTTTACACATTACACACAATTTTATGTTGTATAATTTACATAATGTCATGCTACACAAAGTTCGGGACAACTTTATTAGGATTAACTTCCGCTGATGAAATATCAACAACAATTGATACATCAAATTTTCTTAAAACTGGTGACATAATGAGAGGTAATTTATTGATGTAGAATCAACGAATAAAAGGTTTGGAAATAGATTATCCACCACCTAATATTGATCTTACTCAAGCTGTAAGTTATTCACATATGGCAGGAAAAAAAATAAATTTGGAAACAGCTTATCCGCCAGCAAATTTAAGTCAAACACAAGCTGTAAGTTATTTCCAGTTGAAATACGTCGATGAAAACAAACTTGATAAACCAGGTGGAACAATTACTGGAGATTTAAGTATGTTAGAAAGAAAAATAATAAATTTAGAAACAGCTTATCCGCCAGCAAGTTTAAATCAAACACAAGCTGTAAGATATGCTTAATTAAAATCCAACGACGATTAAAAAAAAATAAAAAAAAAAAAATAGATAAATCCGGTGACATAATGACTGGAACGCTAGATATGGCAGGGGAAAAATAATAAACTTGGAAACAGCTTATCCACCTGTGAACTTAAATCAAACACAAGCTGTAAGTTATTATCATTTAAAATGCATCGACGATATCAAGTTGAGAAAATCTGGTAGAACGATGACTCGGACATTAAACATTGGATCTAATAAAATTACTTCAACGTACACGACAACACATTCGGAAGATTTAACTAATAAAGTTTACGTTGATTCCAGAGATATTGAAATAACGAATAATATGGCCGCGTCTATAACAGCTAATAAGTTACGTACAATCGGAGGAACGATGACAGAAAATATAAACATGGGATCTAATAAAATTACTTCTACGGCTGTTCCGTCATCTGGCAGTGATTTAGTTAATAAAACGTACGTCGATGGGTTATCTGGATGTGGTGGAAAATTATATGCTAAAAATAATGTTGGATTAATACCGAGTTGTGCACAAATACAAGGTAAGCAAAAAAAATGGATTTGCATTATCGGCGTCGTCGAATTATAATACAACACAATTTAATTGCATAAATGTTACACTATCCAATGACACTTTTAACGAGTGGGCGGTAGTTGGTGGAGCAAGTAGTTATTGGATTAAAGTCGAATGCCCGTTAGCAGTTGCCATATGGAATTTTTTACGTTCGAGGACGTCACAGCAACACTGAAAGATTTATCGACTGGAAACTTGAAGGATCTAATGATAATACTAGTTGGTCAGCTTTATATTATACAACAAATACCCCAATAGGAACAACACCTATAGAAATTACTTTACTAACGTCATCCCCTACAAAACATAAATTTTATAGATTATACTTTACTCGATATGAACCTGTTAATCCATGTTTAAGTTATTGGCAGTTGTTTATGTTGGATGAATTAATTTAGTATAACTTATTAAAATAATGTTAGAACCACCGATTGTAACAGTTGCTAAGGAGTTTTATGACAATATTTTTAACGCTAAAAAAGTTATTATTAGACCTGATGGTGCTAGTGAAAAAAATGAAAAGGCAATAGAAAAAATTAACCCCCCAAAAATTTTACTCGATAATTTATCTGGCGAATTACTGTTAAAATCAACACCAAACCAAATCAATTTTATAACCGTTGCAAAAATGAGGGGAACACAAGCAAAATAATCATTGGATAACTTTGATAAAACAACTAGATATTGTCATCCTGATGATTGTTTAGACGAACAAAAGGAAATCGAAAATATACTAAAAAAAAAATTACTCGAGTTTGATAAAGAAAATGTTGATATGATAGTGGAATCAGAGGGGGACACAATTAAAATATTCATTGGATAACTTTGATAATATAACTAGATATTGTCATCCTGATGATTGTTTAGACTAACAAAAGGAAATCGAAAATATACTAACAAAATATTACTCAAGTTTGATAAAGAAAATGTTGATATGATAGTGGAATAGGATGTTATAAAATCACGATGTTATAGGAAAAGCTCAAGAAGAAAGACGAATAAATATAAATCACAATCGTCTTAACAGGCTAGCGAGGGATAAAGAAAGAAGATTAAGAAAAAATAAAAAAATTAAATTATATTTTTTCGAAGCGGGAAATTTTTAATCATCTCGGAATGTTCTACCATGACAAAGAGGCTTTAACTAGGATGGTTAATTTATCAAATGTTGAGTTAATAATTAAAGTATATTATAACGCAACTGTACCATTAGCAGAAGAAGCTATTGAATTTGATCCAATTATTGTTAGTAAATCTCTAGCGCTAATCAAAGATCTCGACAAGGAAATTGATAATTTCAGCGATGTTGATCGAGAAAAGGTTTTTAGTAAAGTCGAATCAACATTAAATAATATATATCCGATTACTTATTTTTATATTGATGAAGAAGATATTCCATATCCATCAATCCAACGCTCGAGACAATTGTCGCTGCTAAATTATCATGATGAGTTTGATAAATTATATACTGAACCGTATGAAAAACTATTACACAAAATAACTTCTATTTTTAAAGGTAGACTTTTTGTTGATTTTGATGTAGCAAAAATTTTGTGGTTGCTTATGCTATCATTCGGCAACATCCCGTTCTCAAAAATTTTACGTTGAATCAAGTAAGCTTGGTACTCGGGTTTATTGATGAAATGGAATATAATTTTTAGGGAACTTATAAACGAAACAGATACTTATATACGTTACATAGGAAACACGTTTAAATCATACAGCTGGTTAATGAAAAATGAAGTTTTAACAGATAAACGGTATGATGATACTTCATCAAATGTTTATGACAAATATAGAGATTTTATGGCTGACAATAATGAGTTCCGCGAGATTTTAGATTCTATATTTGGTATTAGAGTTTTTGAAATTAAGTAAAACAAAATATAAAACAACTATTATATAATGAAAAAAGAAATAATCGACTTCAATCATATCTCTGGCGACATTCCAAAACAGGATGTTGATGCGCTGATGAAGTATTACAAATTTTATCATAAAAAAATTGTGGTGCGTGAAAAAATGTTATACGTACTACAGTAGAGTAATAAATGTTACGTCATATCTACCACTAGCTTTAACTATAGCTGGGATAGCTTTAAGTGGAGCATCATTAAATCCGTTCCTGCTGATAATATCAGGTGTCGGTATCTCCATAACAGCAACGTTAAAAAAAATTTAGCCGAGACTCGAGATGAAAAAAAGTTCTTGTAAAAATGCGATAATAAGGTATAAAAAATTACTTGATCAAATAAGATCGTATTTAAGAGGAGTCAAATATGATATGGATGATTTAATACGTGAATTTCGGATTGTTGATAGTATGTTAACTGACGTTTTGCCGATGAGACTTAGCGAGTATGAAAAAGATTATGATAACAAATATGGTAATGATGCTGTAAAATAATTTTATGAAATTTTATCTAACATTTATATAATAATTATTAATATCATTATCAAAAAGTACATCAACAATATTATCAATAAATAACATTGGATCAGTTGTTCATCCTCTAATCCTTTCATCGTCTTCTTTTGAAAACAACCATACTGATCCATATTTAATCGACAAATGATAACTAACATTTTTAATACAATTTCTTATTATGCCAGGTTCTATTCCAGTATAAGTAGCAGCTGAAGTGATTGAATCAAATCGTTTAAAAAATCTGTTAGATTAAATCCAACGCTTTATATTGGCTCTTTGTAATAATCCATATTATATAATATTTCCAATCTCTAATACAATTTCTTCTAACATTTTATAAATAATATTTATAACTACAGCTTTCGCCAGTAGTAATGGCATAAGAGTGTTTCTGGATCGTAGACCCTCTAATCGTTTACAAAAAGTTCGGACTATCACGAATTTGCCATAAATTTTGTTTACAAATGATGATGACGAAGTTGATGATGATCCTAGATATTACTCATAAAAATATGGTAGAGAAAATGGTTGGGAAATAGGTGATATTTCCGAACCTTTTGGAAACGATTATAGGGGTCTTTGAGCCAGAAACCTCTTATTCCGTTACTACTCACATTATTATCTTCATAATGACTACACAATTGTCTTTCTCAGGGACACACAGAGGCGCGAATCGGAACATTCCCGGCTTTTTTCATGGTATGCTAGAAAACATCCAAAGTAATGGCCATTGTGATTTGCCCTTAAGCCCATGGTTGTTAGTTATTCATCCAAATAGTTTCGTAACGTCACAATAAATAATAATAATGAGAATTTAGGTATAGTCCTTAATCTTTACAAGCTCTCAGCTCTTTACAATATTTGTTGATACACAAGAACATATATATATATATATATATATATATATATATATATATATATATATATATATATATACACACACACACACACACACACACACACACACACGCACAATACAAAAACAAAACAAACACCGCGAAATTACTAGCAAGAATATGCTGACAATATCTTAACTGAGAAATTCTTATGTCTGTCCTTACAGTCGTTGTTTTAAGAGTACACTTGATTGTATTCAGTGTCGTTTTTTGTGAGTTCAACGACAATTTGTTCCAGGTAGATGGGCCCTGGAACGCAAAATAACGTTGCCCTTAGTACTTCGTTTTGATCGTGATAATAATGATAATACGAATGTCGGTAGAAGAGCGTAAATATCTTAAAGGGGCGTACACGTGGGTGAAGCAAAAAAGGTATTTTGGACTGAAGGCAATATAACAAATGTAGCATAGAAATAGATTTTGTGTTTGATTCGGCAGCGAACAACATGTGACTAGTAGCGAGTACATACCAGGGGGAGGAGTATGGAGTCTTGGTACTCCAAGGATGATCCGATCAACTGTGTTCTGATATTTTGTTTTGTTTTTGAAGTTTCAGCAGAAGATACTGGCAGGAACCAAGTAGAACAGAAATACAGTGATCCAGTCTAGAGAGTTCCAAGGAACACATAGTTACTTTAGCTAAAACAATTGCGAATGGAGCTGATACGTCGCATCTCCAGATATGCAGCCTTGCATATGTTCATGTCATACTGGTGTAATGAGAGAATACTGTCGAGAGCGGCATCTAAGTTTCGTACTGATTGTGTGAATTTATTGATTGTGTTGCCGATACTTATTGTTTGATTAAATGATGGAAATGAGAAAGTCTTTTGTTGTGATCAGGATGGTTTTGGTTTTTATCATCATTCTTCTTCAGCTTGTTACAAATCATCCATGAATACACATTGACAATGCAAATCTCTACGGCTTGGATGGTAGAATCAAGTTTAGTTGGATGGCTACATTTTTATATTTGGGTGTCATCAGCGTACAGTATGTGTGGCAGATAATTTGTGACAACTCGTTGAGGAATGAGTGCCTAACATGGCAGAATTACAAGGGTATCAATATTTCTGATGGAACTGCTCGATTCATTAGCAAACGAGACAAATAATCAATGAACACTATCTAAATGATGGCTATCGTAGTTTGTGATTCGTACAGGTAAATTCGTATCTTTCGAATATTTTGTATGAATATAACGAACAATATAAGTATGTAAACTCCCCTCCAATAAGTAAATCATATCAAAAGTATCATGAGGGTATGGATAAATCAGAATCGGAAAACCAGGAATGTTTTGGTTGGTCAACTGCACTTAGTGCAGACTATGAAGTCTTGCAATTTTCCACCTCTACAAAGAGCTTATTCTTAGCTAAATGTTTGATTTCATTCAGCATGTGTGTGTGTGTAGAGAGAGAGAGAGAGAGAGAGAGAGAGAGAGAGAGAGAGAGAGAGAGAGAGAGATCATAGCGTTTGAACCCGCCAGGGGAAAACAAGCACATAAATCAACTACTCTGACTTGTAAGTCGTGCTCATTTGGGAAACAACTAGACAAGACGGACCGTTGTTTCTCCCGTTTATCCAATTTTCTCTAGAAGCTTCCTGATGTAGCTTAAAACACAAACAACCCATTTTAAAAACGATACAACCAATGGTCAGGCCGCATAATGACACGTGTTCCAGCCATAGCTGATAATGATCTGGGGACTAGACATCCGTTTTTAACTATTGTACAAAATAACTTTAGGTTGTTACATTGACGGATTCTCAGTGTTGCAGCTGGGCGCGACATTTCGTATGGCCATTGACATAAAAACAATATGCCTCACAGTTTCATGCTGAAAGTTTGAACTGAATTAATCTAGGCTGTTTCTTAGCGGTATCTTGCTGCATGGATCGATGCAAGCAAAGAAAGATAGAAGTATCGAATGCAGATGTATGATATATCGATACAAGCAAGGAAAGATAGATCGACGTATAGAATGCAGATATATGGTATATAAAACTGTAAAGCTGGATCAGTCATATTAATAAAACACACTGAATGATTTTATTTCTTTTTTTGGGATTCTTCTTGCACTCAGTGAAAGAGACATCTTGATCAACGGCACTTACAGATTTTCACAATTAAGTTCAGTGTCACCTAGAAGAATTTGTGTGATTCTATGATCATGAGCGACGTCCTCGTAAGGTATTAATAACTGACACATACTGCTTTGAAGTATCCCGCCAACGTGTACTTCTCCTGAAACAGAGAACGATGCAATACCCCCCCCCATATATATATATATATATATATATATATATATATATATATATATATATATATATATATATATATATATATATATATATATATATATATATATATATAGTACAAGTTAGAGAAATTTTAGTTTGTTATCTAAAAAGATTCGAACACGAGTCCGAGGGTAAAAGACACCCATCGCCTTGCCTGCAAGCACCAATCAATATACCAGGCTTGCACAACCTTTTTCGGCCAAGGGCCAGATTGCAATTTTTAAGACCACTTGACGGTCGCAAACAATAATTTCTTTAATATAATTACTGTTCACGGGCCAGATTTCTGTGTTGTTTTAATTTGCCCTGAGGGCCGGACAGGACACATCCATATTGGAACGTCGTCGAGATTCGAACCTGGATTCTAATAGAATAATTTAGTGATAGGACTTGTATTTTTCATTGTTAGGATACAATTTGGATTATATTCACAAACCTTAAGTCCTATTTTCCAATTTTTACATTGTTTTCTAGGGAAATAAATTATTTTGTTAAAATATACAAAGCTTGTTGTCTTCACTCTTTTCTTTTGTTATTATTGTACGAGCCTACACGTAACAATACCAACAACAAGATAATCTTTTAGCTGTCAATGCAGGGTATGCTGTCGGTCGTTTACAAACAGCGCCTTAGTTGTAGCAGTTACCTCCCTTGGGTCGAAATAACCCAATTGAGAAAGAAAAAAAAAAAACAACAACATCCTGCCATACGACCTTGGATTCACTGTTGCTTGATTATTAAAGTTTTGCCTTCTTTGCGAATAATTTGCTAGTGATAAATAAACCACACATGATTCTGATTCGAAGTTGTTGAAGTATATCAGTTTTTATATTGAGACGGCCTACGTCATTGATTTTAGTTTTTATATTGAGAAGGCCAAGGTCAATGATCTGAGTGTTTTGCTGAGAAGGCCTAGGTCATTGATCTGAGTGTTTTACTGAGAAGACCTAGGTCAATGATCTGAGTGTTTTACTGAGAAGGCCTAGGTCAATGATCTGAGTGTTTATACTTAGAAGGCCTAGGTCACTGGTATCAGTGTTTATACTGAAAAGACATGTGTCAACGATATGTGCGTTTATAGTGACAAAACCCTAGTCAATATTGCAACATGTATCAGTGTTTATGTTGAGAAGGCCTAGGTCATTGGTATCAGTGTTTTAATGAGAAGGCCAAGGTCAATGATCTGAGTGTTTGACTGAGAAGGCCTAGGTCATTGATCTGAGTGTTTTTCTGAGAAGGCCTAGGTCATTGATCTGAGTGCTTTACTGAGAAGGCCTAGGTCATTAATCTGAGTGTTTTACTGAGAAGGCCTAGGTCATTAATCTGAGTGTTTTACTGAGAAGGCCTAGGTCATTGGTATCAGTGTTTTAATGAGAAGGCTAAGGTAAATGATCTGAGTGTTTTACTGAGAAGGCCTAGGTCATTAATCTGAGTGTTTTACTGAGAAGGCCTAGGTCATTAATCTGAGTGCTTTACTGAGAAGGCCTAGGTCAATGATCTGAGTGTTTATACTGAGAAGGCCTAGGTCATTGGTATCAGTGTTTATACTGAAAAGACATATGTCAACGATATGTGCGTTTATAGTGACAAAACCCTGGTCAATATTGCAACATGTATCAGTGTTTATGTTGAGAAGGCCTAGGTCATTGGTATCAGTGTTTTACTGAGAAGGCCTAGGTCAATGATCTAAGTGTTTTACTGAGAAGGCCTAGGTCATTGATCTGAGTGTTTTACTGAGAAGGCCTAGGTCATTGATCTGAGTGTTTATACTGAGAAGGCCTAGGTCATTGATCTGAGTGTTTTACTGAGAAGGCCAAGGTCAATGATCTGAGTGTTTTACTGAGAAGGCCTAGGTCATTGGTATCAGTGTTTACACTGAAAAGACATGTCAACGATATGTGCGTTTATAGTGACAAAACCCTGGTCAATATTGCAACATGTATCAGTGTTTATGTTGAGAAGGCCTAGATCAATGATATGGGTGTTTATATTGAGAAAACCTTGGACAATGATTTCAGTGTTCATATTGAGAAGACCTTGATCTGTTTTATTTGTCACTTATCTGCGTCAAAATAGTATTGAGCTGAAACCCCTATTTACTTAAAAGTTATCTTTGTATTTACGAACTCCATTTACATATATTGACCTTTTATGGACGTCATAGATTGAAGCCAAATTTAGTATTTACTTTTTTGACCAGAAACTGGTCAGGTTACATAATTCTGTAACATTTGACAGGAACACTGCCACGTTGGGACTGGTTGAAATTGTTTTTAAACCGACATTTCTACCAATCCACCAAAATTTGTGTGGTCATCCTTATTCATCCGTGTATATATTTCTAGTTTTATTCACTAAGAATGATCAGATCTCTGTCATAAATGATTTAGGTTGTTTTGGTTTCTATTTGTATCCATTGCGTTTGTATCATTGCAGATACTAGGAAGGCTTTAAAAGTTTCTCAAAGAATTTTTCAAATGTAACGTATTTACTAACTTCATAGAACTGTGTACTCGCTTGAACAGTTCACTATTTAGACTGTCATGAGCTTGACAAATACTGTTGATAGCATTATGTAATAGAAACTCTCACTCATTCAAAGACATAGGTGAATACCACTCTCGATGGTGGCTGTGAAAGGCGAATTTGAATTCTCTTATAGACTAAAACTAAGTAAGATAATGAAGGGAAGGCATCAAATTTAATAACACTGAACAAACAATTTATTTTACCAGAATACAAAATGAACCAAATGAAACTTCAAGAGACACACTATTGTGGATTAAATCCCATATAATGATAAATGTTTTATCACAAAAGGATAAAATGTTTCGAATTAATTGCAAAAATCTTGAATGCTCCGAGGTATCAAGTGTCTTAAAAATTTTGATGTACCAATAGTCTTGACTCTCTTGATGTACCATGAGCCTTGAATGTTCTGATATATCAATAGTCTTGATCATGTTGATGTACCAACAATACTGATGTATCAGTATGACATAATCTAGAATGTCTTTGAATGAGTTCACAATACTCCCAAAGTAGTGTTTTAGTCCAGAATGTCCATTAGCACTTTTTAATCCTAATAAATAATTTAAATATATGATTCCTCTCAAATTATATCTAAATACAACTGTTAATGAGTCCACAGACTGAATTTAAAACGGGAATAAATGTTTACTAAATTTTCGTTATATTTAAATTGTCACCTGACCTATGACACAACATAATGTTCTGGAAAATTATAAACAAGTTTAGGCTTTGAACGTTTAGTAAACATCTTGTTTATGGCTTAGAACCAGGAGAAAAATGAGGTAGACATTGCATGACGTTAGTCAGGTAGGCCGAAAGTCTACCCTCAATTACGGATAAAAAAAACACGGACACAAAAGATTTACATAACAATTCAAATCTCATTTAAACGCCAAAGTCCATTATATCTAACGTGATGAAATTATTGGAAGATAATTATTTGCTTAATTTGTTTAATATTATCGTGAAGGAAATAAACTGACTGAGGGAGACTTTACTATGTTTATAGATAATTTAAGTTTAAATAGTTCGGAGAGGGAACAATTCAGAGACAGACAATTTAGAGATGGACATGTCGGAGAAATGACAATTCGGAGAAGGGGGCAATTCAAATAGGAAAAAAAGCTGAAATGAATTTATTTTGTTTTAGAAACGTCTACGGGTTCAGTTAGACGACAATTTATGAGTCTGTGTATGTGTGTGTGTGTGTGTGTATGTGTTTATGTGTGTGTGTTTCTCTGTGTGTGTATGTGTGTGTGTGTGTGTTTAACTGTTACCAGTAATATTACAGTTTTTAAAACTTTTTCTTATTCCTGATTGTATCAATGAATATTAATTATAGGCATGTAATACCAACATAACCCACATGATTAGGTGATGTCATAACGCCTACTCAATAAGATATATTCCTTTTTATGTTCAGCCGCATTCTTCATCAAGCACATGAAAATCCGCCGTGCAATGCAGGAAAAGTAACACAACAGACTGTTTCATACCGATATAATTACCCGCCTTCTTGACAGTTACTAAAGATGACCATACTTTTATGTGCGCGCGATGATGATATGATAGTTTTTCCTAATCCGTCGATCGTCAGCATTTTATTCTTTCATGCATTCAGTGATATGTTGTCATGTAATTTAGCTTCACATTTGTAGCTTTTCCTTACAAGATTCTTATTTCATATGCTTTACTCATAGACGTTTCTAAAACAAATCAATTCATTAAAGCATGTTTTTATATGTGAGTCTAGTAAATTAACCTTGCAATTTTATTCTACTTCACTCTCCGAATTGTCCATTCTCCGAAATGTTCGTCTCTGAATTGTTCTTTTTCCGAATTGTCCGCTTCGAATTGTCCATCTTCGAATTGCCCTAGAACCGTTAGAAGCATGAGTAGTGCAGGGTGCCACTTGAGCAGCAAAAATTGGAAATTAACAATACATTAAAAATGTTCCAATCACAGATGATGGTAATCTCGAAATATTTGCAAACGAAATAGATCACTTTTGTCTGTATCACTTTTCTTGATTTTAAGTAACATGGAAATTAAAAATTATTCTGACGTAACAGGTTAACAACATAAATGCGAACGGGAAAACTTCTGCGCAACATGCAAATGATTCAGAATAAATTGCACAATTGGTTACAAAAAAACCCACAAATATAATGTATTGTTAATATTGCCTTTCTGAAAGCTATTCTTTCTAATCCGAATCGGTTAACCACAAGTATTTGCAAGTATTGAAGATGTTGTAGTAATTGAACTTGAAAAGATCATTACTTTCATAGGATATGGGGATGTATTTCACAATTTACCTAAGATAATTTTATCGTACGTAGCCACCATTATTCTGTATTTCCAACAACAAATTTCGGATACATTCAAAGGAACATGAAAGCAATACTTACTCTACTCAAACAATCTTCCCAAGAAATAAATAAATAGTAATATCATCTGATCATTAGAAGGCTTGTAAAGGGCAGTAAAGTTAGAATATTTCGACTTTTTAGTGCTACACTATTTTTTATGTTAGTAAATGTGTCAGGGTTAGTAGATGTGTTGGGATGAGTACAATATATTGCTACAAAGCGAAACATCAATCATGTTCTTCAAAATACTGAGTCACCTAACCTTGTTCTCACAAATCTTCATTCAAGTAATAACGTGCTCTAACTCTCTCTCCTCTGAACTCTGGAGTATGTCTCTACAATTCTTCCATGACATCGTCTTTCTCAGCCATCCGGATCAAATAAATTTAATAGACGGTTGCCTCCTGCAAATGCTAAACAATTAAATATTGCACCTCCTAAAATTACACCAGCTTATTATAAACCTAGAGCTAAGTTATTTTATTCAGGAGAGAGATAAGAATGTTGTAATCATCTGTTAGTGGGGTAAGTTTCAGATCTAAAGCTTCCACAAATCCTTTAGTATCCTTGCATTCAATAACATGTCCTAATCTGGGTGTTGATATCGCTTCAGGAAAGGAAGCTACACTGTCTGACTTGTGGAAAATACTGAACAATTTCTTTTTTATTTAAAGTGGGGTATTAACATAATATTTGCGGTAACATACAAAATAAATCTTATGTGCAAAGTTGGGGAGAGGTGTGCTCTTCTCTTGCCAGTTCACATTCTTATAGTCTAAATTGCATTTCAATTTCTTCTTTCTGCATTTGCATTTTTTTCTTCTTTTCCTCTTTCTGTATCTGCTTTCCATCTCTTATTCTGTATCTCTTTCTTTCTGCATTTGTATTTCCCTCCCTTCCTTTCCTTTTTAAATTTTCATTTGTATTTTCTCTCTTTTCTCGCTGTCTCCTTTGCACTCTGCAATTGTATATCTCTTTCCCTTTCCTCTTCTTGATTTTGCATTCCGTCATTTCTTTCTAAAGCTGAATCATTCGTGACTTTATTTCGATCTTGCTTTTTCTCAATTCATTTCAGAGCCCGATTATTAAACCGAAAGCAGTTTTTTCCCAAAAAAATCTTTTCCACCAAATTTTGGACCAACATATGTTTTTATTTTTTGCGTCGTTAAAGAAGCCTTAGGTAAAGAAATATCATATTTTCGCACAAGATGAAGCAATTCGTCCTTTTTCAAGGACTCTAATACTTCCTGGGTAGGATTAAAGTTAAAATTCTCCAATTTAGATGACGTTCTGAGAGTTTGCTGGTTCACTAAGGATTTCTCAAATATGTGAAATTAAAATACTGGCAACTAAACAAATTCAGAAATAGAGTGAATTTATATTTCAAAAACAAATAAACTACTCTATGGTCATAAACTAAGTAACAGAAAGAGCAAAAGGTAACAAGTTTTGTAAATTTCAACAAATAATTTATGTCCCTAGAAGACAAAATGAAACTTTAAAAAGATCTTACAGTGCTCTGAATTAAATCCCAAGCAGACATGAAAATTATAGCAAAGGTACAATAGTATGGAGTATTCCGAATGAATTCCATTTCAATGTGCAATAGCCTGACGTAGTGTTGATGTGCTAACAGTCTTGATGTATGTCAATGATATAAATCCAAAATGACCTTGATTGAATTCAAAATAATTCCACAGCAGTGATTTAGTCCGAAAGCAACGAATGATCATTTTGTAGATCCAATGAATTATTTAATACATCGTCTAAAATTATTACTGAAGACAACTAATATTGATTCCACAAAGACTGATGTTATGATATGAATACTTCTGGAGTAAACGACATTTAAATAAAAAGCCAGGACACAATAAGAGAACCCGAATGAGGGTCATTTTCTCATTAAATTCGTGAAAAAAACTTGTTTCTCGAACATTTTTTATTTATAAAACAAACTATACATTGAACTCAACATCCGTAAATAACCTATTTATAATATAAAAGCAAGATAAAACAATGACATTTGGTGTATTCGTTTTATATTGTATATAGGAACAATGTCTTCATCCAGATATTGAAACAATTATGACATTCCGAATATACGTTTAAACTGAAAAAATATACACCATCAGTTATTACAAGTACACAATTATTCTTAAAGAAACCAGTTCCTTCGCCACTGGAGAATTACATAGAATCAGCGTGTACAGTGATTTCGATTATAGAAAAATTTAAAATTGTTTGATTTAAAATATTTGGTTTCTTGCCTTGTGTTCTCCGTCTTTCTTCTATTATGAGTATACTTTACAAAGTTATTTTGATCCATTGTCGGTTTAACAAAACCCCTGTAGCTGTACTGAAACGAAAGTTTGGTTATGAGAAATATAGAAGGGATAATATATAACAAGTGAGAAAAGATGCTGGTCACCTGAAGAATACACCTTACGCATTAAGTGAGCAGTTTCCCAAATAAGAATTTTGTGCACAGAAAAGTTTATTCCCGATATATGGAAAAAGCAAATATGGCGTGCGGAGGAGGAGAAGAAGACATTTGTTTTGAAAGATAGGCTTTTAATAAATGAAATATAAGAAACACTACCGATAGTTACAAACGTGAGAACTGACCGAAAATCAAAGGGAACAACGGCATGATGCGAAAGACAACCACAGCCAAATCAGAGGATGCAACAAAAGACTATACTCAATGAGACCTATTTCCACGTTGTAAAGGATGATCAGAGAGAGAGAGAGAGAGAGAGAGAGAGAGAGAGAGAGAGAGAGAGAGAGAGAGAGAGAGAGAGAGAGAGAGAGGCATTCGTTATAGACGACAAAGGAGTAAAACGGATTGGTCATGATACTGAAACCGAAGGAAAATAAATCAGTTTCATGAAATCTAATTATATGCTTGCTAGAAATAGACTATACAAAATGATGAAAATATCTCGTTTTAGATACCACACGATGAAACATGATCGGTATTCACGTAGGAAAAGAAAAAAATCCTCTATATCATCATCATCATCATCATCATCATCATCATCATCATCATCATCATCAATCCCTTAACCTAAGAGATCGTTGGGACACCACAGCTGACTTTACAACCAATTCTCTCCATCTTTCCCTGTTTTCTACTGCCCTTTGGGAATCTCCAAATCCCATGCCTGTCCACTCCTAATGTTGTCTTCTCACCTCTTGTTCTGTCTGCCTCTTCTTCTGCACCCTCGCACTGTGCCTTGCAAGATTGTTTTTGCCAGTCCAGATGATCTTGAGACATGGCCGTACAACTTCAGTATGCGCTTTTTTACAGTAGTCAAGAGGTCTTCATAGGATCCGATGGCTAGTTAGATCCTGATGTGGACTTCTTCGTTGCCCAAGATCTTGCGGTAGCATCTATTTTCGAAGGTTTGAATCCTTCTTTGTAGATCTGATGTGAGCGTCCATGTTTCACAAGCATACAGAAAGATGTATATGACAATCGAGGGCATCAGCCTTATTTTGGAACCAAAAGTAACGTTGGTATCTTTATTAATGTTCTCAACCTTGTTATTGCTGCTGTTGTCTGGGCAATCCTGCAATATAGTTCTGGTTTGGAGCCCTCATCTGTGATAATTGATTCCAAGTACTTGAAGGTTGTGACTCTTTCCAGCTTCTGTCCACAGACCTTTATTTCTGCATTGATACCATTGGTGTTGTTTGTCATAAGTTTGGTTTCTTCGGCGCTAATCTCCATACCGTATGCTGTGGAGGTTGTGTCGAGGCGCCCAACAAAGTCAGCCAGTTCCTTTCCATCTCCTGCTAAACCATCGATATCATCTGCGAAGCGAATGTTGGCGATTGTTCTTCCTCCTATGCTGAAAGTACCCCTGTGGTCATGCAAGGCATCCTCCATGATCCTTTCCAGGAAAATGTTGAAGAGTGTAGGTGACAGTATACATCCCTGTCTCACTCCAACTGTTGTTCGAAACCAATCTCCTCTGCTGCCATTTATGAGAACAGCACTGGTGGTTTTGTCATTGTCATTTTGTCATCTGCTGGTATGTTGTCAATGCCGGCTGACTTTCCTTTCTTTAGTGACCTAACTGCAATTTCTACTTCTTCACGAAGAATGGGGTTGTCATCAATTTCTTCTGCCTGAGGGCAATATAGTACTTCTGGAACTCCTTGGGTCTTATTATGGTACAATTCTGAGCAGTATTTTGTCCATCGCTTGAGGATCTCTTGATCTTCTGTGAGGCATTTTCCTGATTTGTCTTGGATGGTGGTAGCTTTCCCTTGTTTATGGGTTGTGAGATCTTTCACCAGTTGATATGCCATTTTGCTGTCATTTTTACCCAGACTGTCTTCGATTTTGCAGCATTGTCTTTCTATCCAGGATTCATTCGACCAACAAAGAAAATTTCTATATATTTGTTTACACTTTTTAAAATCTCGTATATAAAATCAATTTGAAAGAAACCAGCAGATAGACCGGGAGACCATTTTACCTCTTATAATTTAATCGTAAAGATATAAATGCTCATTTAAATATTCGAAATTAGATTACTATTGTATTGTTAATTTGTACATACTATTTTTCACTACTATAAAATTGAATGTAAAGATGATGTGATCCTGCACTGGTAAATGTTGTGTGTATGTGTGACTATGCTTGTTTTCAAACTGCAAATTGGTAATGTCTCAGGAACAAAACAGTCGCTCAACGTTTAAAACAAATAAAGGTAATAAACAGCCTACATATGCAGCATGTACTACAAGAGCCTAGATAAAGTTTGCGCTATGTTCATGATAGAATTACAGTCAACCTAATATATATATATATATATATATATATATATATATATATATATATAGCTAAATAGACAGGCATACGTATACATACACGCGCACACATATACATACATTCACGCACTGATATACATGTACACGTATACATACATACATACATACATACATACATACATACATACATATAATGCACATGCACGCATGCATATGCATGCACATACACACTGATACATACAATACAAACGCACTCATACATGCACCAGCACACATACACGCACACGCATACATATACATTCACATGCAAGTAGCGATGTGTGCCATTTGGGTGCAATATGTGTCCCTCTGCGCATTTTAAGCTAAATGTTAATGGGGCATAACGGGAACTTAACATGGGAATGGCACTTGAGGGCATAGAGCATGATGGAAATTGAACATAGGAATGGTACTTGGGGGCATATGATATAAGGGAAATTTAGCATTGGAATGGTACTTTTAGGGCATGGAGCATAAGGGAAATTTAACATGGGAATAGTACTTGGGGGCATAGGATATTAGGGAAATTTAATATGGGAATGGTACTTGGGGGCATGGAGCATAAGGGAAATTAACACAGGAATGGTACTTGGGGGTATGGAGCATAAGGGAAATTTAACATGGGAATGGTACTTGAGGGCATAAGGGAGTTTAACATGGGTGATGGTGTTTAAGGGGAATAGGTAAGGGTTTTGGGGAGAAGTTGAAAACAGAGATACACAAACACTTATACAACACAAAGACAAAAATATTTTGGAGGCAATAGTAGAAGGATATATCTTTTTGAGGCATGGGAGTTGTTAACCCGATTAAGTTAAGAAATATTGCATCTCTTTTTCTTCTTCAAACTTCGTCTGACATTAGGTCTATAAATCAACACCTGCTTCAGACAACCTTATCTATCCACATATACTCTTCTCTTCCAAATAGCCGTATCGGTTAGTCTGGTAATAACCCACGATGTCGTTACATGCGTCCGCATTGAACGACATCTCAGAAATTACGGTAGACGATTCAACGTTCGTCCACATTCTCATGTGAGAGTAGTGAAGAAATGGGACAAGACACGGGTATTTATAGTCTAAGGGCGGATCCAAACAGATTGACATGTTTTATCAATCCAAAAGTGCGTTACAAAATTCATACAAAGTGCGGAGTCTCTGTTCCAATCAGAAGAGAGCGGTGCTATATAGATGCGCTAGGGCTCGTGGGCTGTGAATCGATGTGAATCGATGCGACATTGTTTGAGTAAGGCGGAAATTAAGGCGAGATATTGGGGTGTGCCTGACATAAAGACAAGGAGTGATGGCATGACAGCTACCAAAGCAGCCATGGTTATACTTCCAGAAGAGAATTCATTAAGTTGGTATTTTGTCGATTTTCTTTTCTCTTCGCAAGAATTTGTACCGGTACCAGTACATTTACAGCCTTCTCCTTCGTTAACTCGGGTAAAGAATATTAGACAAAGACAGAAGGAAGCGTTACAGAAATATGTACAACAACTGAAAGAAGCAGATTAAACCTTTTTAAGTCAATAGCAAGAAGAGGAAAGAAGAAAACGAGAAGAAGAAAAGAGAAAGTGCGAAGGAAAGAAGAATTGCGGTGAAAGTCAAACGTTGGCTGTGCTACCAGATATTTTGGCAGGATTAAGGTATCGGAAACAAATGTATCAAGCTTCTTTAACTCAACCCACGTACCAAAAATTCCTTACGTGCCAAAAATTCCAACCAAGTCACCATTATGCTGACTAGACCTGAGATAGCAGCAGCAGCAGTGATCACTAACAAATCCAGAGTAGCAGGAGAAGAAGTAGGACTTGACCACGGCAAAGGTATAAGTCACTTAAAGTACATCATGTCCAGTCCATGACCTTGTTAAAAAGCAAACATCCAAATGTCCTTTTCAGGGCCACCCACCTTTTCAGGGCCACCCACTTCTCTAGAAAAGAGATACTACTCAAAGATTGCCAAATCAAGTAAAACTTACATCCCTTTTCCCATCATGTTTGAATGATGTACGCGTGTTAGTATGTGAGTGTAGGCCCGTATTACAAAACTCAACAGCAAGAGACACTTACCTATCATTAAGGTCTTTTTATTTCTTTAACACTCTCTGTCTCTTCTTTTGAATTTATTCACAGGCAATGGTTCTTCCTCTGTTTCTTCTCGTCGTCTGGCCTTCTTGCTTTTCTTGACGGGCATGGGTTCTTCTTCATTTTAAGGAGACTTCTATTCTTCTTTCTCTTCCTTCTTTGGTTCGTTTTCTAGTTTCTTAGGGGACTCTCACGACCAAATGTCCTTTCACTTGAAAAAGATAACAGGTATCTCGACCTTTGTCTCTCTTTACTCTTCTCATGCTTTGACTTTGCGGACATTGGATAGCCCAATGTCTTTTCTTCTGACAGATATAGCAAGTATCTTGACATTTGTCTCTAAAGAAGGATGAGTAGTCTGTCGTCCTTTCTGAAATATAGTTTCTTATGACGCTCCACAAAGCTCTGACCAGAAACTCAATATGTGTTGGCTCTTTTCTGCTTGAGAACTGAATGAACACTCCGACTCTAAAACACTTTCCCTGGATATAGGGTCCGTTGCGTTTGGAACAAAGTCAAATGAAATTTTGCAATCAAGGTGAAACAATCGCATAATTTCACTGAGAGAGAAGAAGATAGTAAGAGGTCATGGACGCAGAAAAGTGTTGTTGATGGACAACCTTTGCAGCACCAAGCGCAGCATCGATGAAATTAACAATGCACAAGACCAGATGTGTGCAAATCGAGCCATCGTCGTGGGTCGATCGCATGCCTATAAGAAGGACACTGCAGAATGGAAAAGCGACTACGACAGCGTTCGAAAATAGAACCGAACCAAACAAGGAAGAGAAGCGGAATTCCTGTTACAGCATGCTGTCCTACCGAAAGAGATTGTCTGTGGCATTCTTGAAATGCAAACACTGCAAGACATCTTGGCTCCTTGCTACATGTTGAAAGTGTACTCTCATGTGGTGCGTGGACTGTTGGTGCTTCGAGGCCCCGAATTCTCCGGCGGAGAAAACATTCATGTTTATCATCACGAAGAACATTTCGATGTCATTACTAGTATCACGAGATTTTTCGGATTTAATTATTATTGTGAGAAACGCCACAATAGGTATGCCTATCAGAAGCAACACATTCATTGCGCAGACAGATGTGGGGATTATTTAGCTTCTAAATCCTGTCTTCAAGAAGGAAAAGAACGAATTACTCGGCGTGCTAGCGAACTTTGTTAGTCCTATGTGTTACCAACAACATCGAAAGACACAAGCTCCACAACAAAAACGTGTTTGTCAACTACTTGTTGATTGTGCTCTGCTTGGGGAGATCTCATACGCACCAATAACACCTAAAGCGCTCGTTTGTCTAGGTAAGAAACGATGTCATATTTGACACCAAATCGAAAGAGCGCAAGCGTCTATAATCCAAATAAAGGAAAGCAGTCTCTCCACCCATAGTTGACTTGTCAACCAGTAAGATGCTTTCGAAGTTAGCGAAGCTTAATGAAGCCTAAGTTCATTTGCATTGTGTCAGGCAAACCCAGATCAGAAAGCCAGAGGAATTGGAGAATGCTAATACGACAAAAATGGTTCAGGACCGGGTAAACGAGATCTTCCATGACGAAAAAAGAAGAGGAAAAGTGGACAAATCAATACAGACTGCAATAGAGAATGAAGCAAGAGAAAGGGAAGAGACAGCTGTTACGTGTAGGCTCGCACAATAATAACAGGAGAAAAGAGTGAAGACAACAAGCTTTGTATACTTTAACAAAATAATTTATTTCCCTAGAAAACAATGTGAAAATTGGAAAATAGGACTTACGGTTTGTGAATTTAATCCAAAATGTAATCCTAAGAATGAAAACTACAAGTCCTATCACTAATTAGTTCTATTAGAATCCAAGTTCGAATCTCGACAACGTTCCAATATGGAAGGCGATGACGTCAGATGTGGTCCTTGTACAAATAGCAACAATTCCTCAATTGAATCACAGTTTATGTTTCCGACTAATTCCAGAATAAATTTCCACTGAATTTCTTTCTCCAAGAATTTATAAAACAGTTCACTCGTTTGGTTTTCTAGAGAATAAATTATTAAATTCCAAACACAAATGAACTTCAAAAACAATCTGGTTTCAACATTAAATACCTATCCGGCCTTCTAGGTTTCCGAAATACAACTGACTGACGAGCGTTCAGAAAGGATTATTATATCCGACATATTATCATCCCGTTCTCGCGAGATAGGTTACGTGGTCTCTTAATATTTGAATAACGCAATAAGAAAAATGCAATTCGTCACGTAGAAAGAACCCCTATCTACTTTCACTCTGAAATAGATTTAAAAATAAAACATTGTTTATTCAGACTAAGCGAAATGACCTTGGCAATAGCCAATCATTTTCACGTAGCGCATACACTACCGCGGACCAAGGTGAACTAAAAATATTGCAAATGTAACACGTTTTACGTCTTAGATAAACAACATTACTGAAAAAGAATTTCGAATTCGGTGAAAATAATCTTTACAATAAAATGTAATGAAACAAAAATAAAATTGAAAAGAAATTTAAAACTAACACACAAGCAATTTAATTACATATACGTAACACAGCATAAAAAGTAGGAAGAAAGAGGATTTGTGGATTGTCGAACTGACACCAAGGAGTTGCCCTTCTCCTTCCGCAAAAGCTGGCCGTTTTTTACATATGGGAAAGCCTGCAACGAGACGAAACAATGCTCCCTAACGTAAGGGATTGCCATAGCCAAACAGCCCTTCTCAGGGGTAACCAAATCTCTAGAAAAGAGAGACAGATCAATTGGATTATCTCATGAATCGAAAGTTTTGAAGGCGGCTTTAAGTCTCAAAACTGGGAGAAGAATTTGCTATGACTCCGGTACCCCTGGCGTTACTAATATTCAATGAAATGATCATGGACCACAGCAAGGAAGTTCCAGCTATCCAGGTATGGACAGAATGTGAAGACTTTGTGGTCGGAGATATCGTTTGCACAATGACGGAAGGACTCGTCAGAAGGAAGTTTATGACGTCTGATAACCTGAAGGGTCTCCTGTTTCCTGATGAGGTTTAACCTCAACTTCTTGAAGGGCTAAACAAATTTGCTTCCTTTACCAGGGGCTATCAATTTGGCTTGATATCCTCACTCGATAATTCCACGTAACCTGACCTTTATTCACCGTTCTAAATTCAATTGGTCTGTGAGACCTGATTATTTTGGATATTTCAGGGACGTCCATGTACACTTGAACACAAACTTTTAAATTAATTGTGTAGGAAAATGTAAAACCTAATGTATGCGTGACACAAATTTAAGATTGTAGCTTATACAAAATTGGTATTTAGAAAACCCGTATTACTGAACTGGGTATGATTTGACCAAGTATGCCTATAGCGTTCAGGCTAAGTTCTGGCGAGTAATCGTACCCCACATCCGAGTCCCTTTCAGCCCTTCCCGGCTCTGTCAAACAAAGGCAAGTGTGTTGTTCGACCCCCACTCGTCTAGTAAGCTGGTGCCCCGATGCAGCATGTTCGCACTGAACCAGGGTAGCGTCTTGAGTTGGGTATTAATCCCCACCAGGCGTCTAAAAGCGATACAGACTGTATGAGTATGCGTGTGGTACAATTCCCACTCATCGTACATCCCGTGGGGTTTCATTGTCCTATAATCGGACGCAATTAAAAAGCATACTTTGTATGCATAAACGTGTGTGGGGTTTTTGCTCTCATCCCCCGCACGACAACTTAAGAAATGGGCATAAACAAGTCGCACATACCTATTTGGCGTAATCGACTATAATCAAAGCAAAAAAAAAGACAGTCGGATTCCCATTGTTGACGCGTCAACACTCAAACATGAGCCGTCTACAGAAACGTTTGGAGCTCCAGGTACACCTGGAATATGCTCGTTGTCTCCTGAACTAACTGTCTTTGGAGGCAAAGCAGGAAGCGACGGATGTAGAAGAAAAGACTGAAAAATACTGGATGATGGTCCAGGAAACGTTTAGAGTTATGAGCCATCCAGACTGGATGCCTGAGAATGAAGAAAAAAAAAGAAAATGAATTTCCTGCAAAAACTGAGGAAATGGTGAAAAACATGGAGTAAATAAAAAGGAAAACCTAACGGCTATTTTCTGGGCCACTCCCATGCTTCGAAGAGTTATAAGCTTCAACTATTTGCCATCAAAATATCTTTTGTCTTTTTCTTGAAAAAAAACTGTTTGTTTGTTTGTGTATATCTATGTTTTCATCTTCCTATTGAAAACCGTACCCATTCCCCTTTAACGCATCACTAATGTCAAATTTGCTTTATACCCCAAGTGCCATTGTCATGTCAAGTTCATGTTATGCCGCATAAATGTTAGCTTAAAATATAGGTTTTTAATTATATATCTTACTAGCAAGAACATAAGTTTTATCTACTGTGAAACGATGACCACGATCCACGTCTTGCGCTGGGAATGTTATAAAAAGCAAAACCGTCGATCACTGTTAACGGATTAGACCCGTTCTGGAAAGACAATGGTAAACTACCATTGCAAACAATTAGTCATGTTTGATTTCCTGTAAATGCAGCAAAAGTTAAGGTTGTGATTTTCAGTCCTAGTACATACTTTATAAGTAACAACTAATAACTCTTCGTTGAGGGGCTTTGGATAGACTCTAGATTACGAATTATTCGACAAGAAAAAGTTTATTGCTCGTTGATAAAATGAATGATATTTTCTATCTTTGGACACGTGGCTTATGTTTTTCTTTTCATCACTAATAGTAAACAAAATAAGCTTAGTGCAATTTACAACGATATCCATCCAATAAGCACGACGATTTGGGTCACCAATCACTTACTATATACTATCAATGGTGCGGTGACTATCTGGTTCATGGTGTTGTTTAGCCATACATATCTTTAGTACCCGCTAATCCAATGAAGGCTTTTTCGACATGCAGCAACACAACACTCATATAATCTGCTAGAGAAAGCCTTTCGATGCAATTATATATAACTGTAACAAGACTGAAGTATCTTCGGGATCAACGGGTCTGCAGCGAACAAAAAAGGCTCTTGAAGAATCTTTCGGCAGACAAGGAGGGGCGGGCCATGCATAGTGGCTCCTTGATCAACCGACAGAGGAGTTGGACTGAGATACGTTATGGTCGTCATTTGGATAAAGCCAGTTATATGTTCTATTCCATTAAATTATATTCATTAATTCTTGATTACTCGTTTAAGTTGCATATTATGATTCGTTACGTTATTAACAATATCAATTTCCTTATATCAGTAGCTTAACTCGCTTTGCGTCATTTTGCTAAATCCATTGTCTGATTTTATGCGCACGAGTTTGGTGACCAATTTAATCTTTTTTCAATCATATAATAACCATCTTATTCACGAAGTTGTTTTTAGTGTCCTCGCTATTATTTAATCCCTAGCTGGATTATCGTATTATAAACGATCTACAACAAGACGAAGCTATTGCTCGATTTTTTGCTTAGTCAGTGTTAAGATAAACAAAATCCAATATATATATAATCGCTCTAATGCAATACGAATGATTTTCTTGCACTAGTCCGTGTCTTATAATTATTGTATTTGCCAGTTCATTTGGCAAAGAATAACCGAACATAAATGGTCATTTCCACTATACAAACAATGGACACTAGTTTTCCCACACCCAATCAATTACCTTTTGCATATATACTTTACAGATTGTAATTTTCTTTTACTTCATGGAATATGGATGGGAAATATAAAATGCACATTTGATAGCTATATCTGATATTTCATTTTGGTCAATTGATAAAAACAATTGTTATTAATATGGTGCCTAAACATCCAATCAAGCCATGCGAGTGAACCATGATAATGAAAGAATATGCACGTCACTGTTTCCTTAAAAGGTCAATTAAGAGAAATCATGAATTGAAAGTTATAGACAGTTGATGAACTAAGTGATATCCAAATTGTAATGTCACTGATTTAATAGAATTTGAATATGCTACTGTGAATTCTTCAACTTATCTATCAGTTTGATAAATTCGAAAAATGTTTGCAATAACAAATGTCATTAAAATATTTTAACTGAAACAAAACAAAGTAATAACACAACCAATAAAGACCATGAAAATCTCCATCACAGTGGATGGATGTGACGTTTATTCGATATTTAACTAGAAGATAAAAACTGAACAATGTTTTAAGATCAACGTATTGTGGAATATCAACTATCCAAACATTTGACTTAACTTCTCTGAAAAAACATTAGACGCAGTATATGTTGTAAACTATAACCCGGTGATTGTTAAAGAAAATGTATAGAATGTTATAACTATGGTAAATTAAGTTGGCAATATTAATAAGAAGTTATATAACAGTTCATTCTGCTTGCATTATGTATCCTTATATTTCTATCATGGAAAGATTTAGATAAATGTCAAAATAATGTTAAGCCATTTTAACCATTCTGTGTTTAACTAACATGATTTTGTAAATCTGCCTTTAACACTTACAAAGTTTCCATTGTGTGTTCGACAATACCATCATTGCATCATGATATTTTAGTTTGGCTTTAGTTTAGTTTATTTACAGATCCTTTTACAAGACAAGTGAGCAAGGATATGTATTAATGACGACATCATGAACGTTGCAATACTTATTTTATTGGCCGTTTTAGGCAGGAAAGAGCATATATTAATTATCCTGATATCGCTTTTTTTGGTGATGAAAATTTATACAAGATATTAATTGCCATAAATCGTACTTACGTCTTCGATTTATCATATTACTAAACTTTGACGTGATTGGTTATGTTGCGTGATGTGCATTTTTCAATGTAACTACCCCATTAATATGAAAATTTCATTCATGTTTACAAATACAACAACCTACCTGAATGTTTCTAACGGTAATATAAAGATCAGTTTCGTCGCTAATAATGTTTGAAATTTCAAATGAATAATCATTATCATAATTATTCTGCTGAAAATATTCAGAATCAAGGGGAAAGGGGATGAGCCTACCTGTGTTCATTTGCTTGACACCAAAAAGATTCCCTGAATTTTAATCCGTGCTTCTTTACGTATGTCTGTTATGACCAAATGAAAAGCGACTATTACCAGTTTTCTGCTTTCGCATTCTTCTGACAAGAAATAAGCTCTTTTTTGTTAAGATGTGTTGGATTTACGTCAGTGTTTTTGATTAAAGTAATAAAATTTACCCACTCTTACAAAGAAGTTAGATGACGAACTATGTGGTTCATTATATTTCGACACAGCATATGTAATTAAAGATAATGGGAGAAAAAAAAGGCGCCATCCTTATTCCTACTCTACCATTTTCACACTTTAGAAATACATGTACTATGATTTTGGTTTACTGAATCATGGACGAATTCCCAAGTCACATGCAACATGACACAAGCAAATTGCAAATGGAAAGAACACAAGCAATATTACCCAAATGGTATGTAATATTAGGTAATGCAAATGATACAGCACCTATCTTTATGGCCCAAGTATCAGAATCATATAATTTGCTTCATTACAATGATTATCAAACTAGGCCACAAACTTGCGATAACCAAATTTACGCAGGTTGTCTCACAAAATCATCCAAAGTCACGATTTAAAATGGCTTCTATTCAAAGCAACCATGATACTGCCTTGGTCAATACTATTTAACAGACAGCGACACTAAGACATCACCCACCAAACCCCCTTTACTAAATCAATCTCTACGATCTGGACTGTCAACGTTGATTTTAGTGAAACATGAATTTTCGATATTAGGATCAATTATAGCATACTCGTCGTATTAATTGCCCAGCCGATATCTGAAATATATTACAGCTTAAACTAGTTTATAATAACATTGTATGGTAAACACATACATGTGTACCTATAGCAGGCATACGCGTCCTTCTCTTCAAAAGCAGATTTGTATCATTTACCTCAAGGCATCCGTAATACAACTTTTACAATTTTCCTTATGCCGAATATTAACACTTTAGGCGAAGTACTTGCATATTGTTTCATATGTCTCTTAGCAATGGCTACAATAACAACCTAACCTAGCTGTCACACTCTTACGAGTAAGTTTTAAATTGAGAATGACATAAGGCAACTACTACTTTTGTTTTTACTTAAGGTGCTAAATAATTAATATATATGCAAATTATGATAATATTAGTAGATCGTGTTGTTGTGGGTAAAACGACATTTTTCATCACATAATAGGCTATTTATGGCGCCCAGTATCTTTGGTGGAGGAAGAACCCGGGAAAATTTCGAAAAGAACTATCGGCCGATGGAATGCTACTGCCAAGTTTTTTCATATACCCTCGTTGGCCGAGCGTGGGACTCTAAACCCACACAGACAGAGGTGAGATCTCAGTGATAAGCAACGGCGAGCCCCTTAAACGGCACGGCCTCCCCGTGCCCAACTAATAGATGTAGAATTAGTGATTGTGATGATCGTCATTATATTTCAGTTGGTTTGTGCACTAATAACAGAAGCAGTTGCGATAATGTTAGTAGCAGTAGCAGTACGGGCAGTCTAAGAAGTAGTATTAATACTTGATTCTTTACTATGACCACCACCACCGTCCCTACCACCACCACCATCAAAATTATTTTCACTCTTCTTGGTTTTTCTTGACAGTGTAAAAGCATAAATCCTACAATTATACTTCTTCATTCACTAACCTGTTTTGTTACTAGCAGAACACATGGCCTCCTCCCATGTGAGCATTGAGCAGTTACAGGTAGAGATCACGTGGAGAGCCATCATTAGTACTAACAGAGACTTTACGAACATTTATAGCCTCCACATGATACGACGACCTTAATGAACGAAAGATTTCTTCACGACTCTGAAGGTGTAGTGAAAAGTAGGATGTTTTGAAATTGTGCATACATATAATTATCTTTACTAAAGCAATGTTTTAGGCCGCTATATTAAATGACACACTAACAATTAATGTCTGTGTAACTTTCAAAAAATAAATAAGAACAGGCCATAAAAAACTAACTGATATCTGTGATGCATGTGCGGGTCGTTTCAGTACAAATGGAACTTGAGGAATAAATAATAGTGGTCAAATGTGTTGAAAAAATAAGGTATAACTTAGTTCAGTTCTTCTCTCAATCAAATTAAATGATCGTTACTTATAAGATTTTCAATGAAGAAATTCACACTAATTATGAAACATGAATAATAAAGATTGGTCTCTTGTTGACAATACATATTTCAAACTATTAAAGGATGGAACTTGTGCATTATTACAATAAAACTCTGATGGTTACAAATAAGTTGCCTGCAGGTTAACACGATTTCAAAAGCAACGAACCCTCTGTTAATATTGAAGTGTGCTGAATAACGATTCAGCTTCCTTTTATATAGTCGAAATTGGATGTAAATGAACTTTAGTCGAAATGTCAAACTTGTTGAGCTCATTGAAGATGCATCTTGTTGTTTACTTAAAAGGATCACTGTAAGGACCATCCTTTGTTTGCAAAGTTCAAAAGTTCTGGTACACATGTCAGTCAGCTTAGGAAAACGCTAAACATCACCGTTTATTTGAGCAGTGAGAAGTCGACCCAAACAACATAACTATCAGGGTAGACGTCTTACACTGTAGGACTAATGACCTACCATTAGGCGACCGGTCCCTGAATGGTTCATGTTTAACCCAAAGGTTTAGTGTATATGTCGTTGCGTTATAATATGAAAGAGGTACGTATTGGTATTATATGCAATAAAAATAATAGCTATTACGACTACCAGCAGGACTGAAAGAATGTGGGTGCACGAGCGGGACAGTCTAAATATCGATTTTCTGCTGTCGGTATCAATCGGGTTTTAGTTAATGTAATCACGTCATGTAATCGCGTGACTGTTTTAGAGGTTTGAAGCATAATTATAAAATGGGATTGGAATCACGTCTCGTAATCCGGAATAACGGAGTGGTTTTAATTAGCACTGAATAAAGTTTGAATCTTGAATATAAACTTGGTTCTTCAGACATAGATCTCTATAACTATCGATTTTTGATTGTTTTATTTTTGCGAGAGAAGGGTGGTTTTCTGTTTGTTTCCCGATTTCTTTCTTTTCCTGTACATAACAGTCTTTATACAGTACATGTATCATTTTATGCTTGCAAATATTTTTATTATATGCTAGTCCGTGAATTAGTGGAATTTCACAATTCACTAGAGTAAATAATCAATAGTGGTCACAGGAGTCTAAGGCCCTTGTATTTATCAATGACACTCACCTCAGTCCGCAAGGATTCGACGTGGCTATGTGTGAAAGCGTGCCTGTGGCTTCCAGTGGGTCGGTGGTTCTTCCCGGGTTCTTACTCTACCAAATATACCGGCGGTATTGTATAGCCAATCAAAATGGTGTAAAACCATTAATATCCATCAACCAAGCAAAATAGAAAGGTTTTTTTGTTTTCAAAAATAATTTTTGTTTCCTTGTTTCATTCTGGTCATTCATAGCATTATGGCCAATAGATTCGAAGAAGATTTATGTACTTCATTGGTAGAATGGTAAGAGTTGTTGCCTGTCACGTGGTAATACCAGGATCGAGATGAACAACTTAGTATTCATTTTTCGTTTTGTTTATGTTTCATCTTACGGTTTTAACCTTTAATTCTGTGTAAATATAGACAAGAACACAGCAAAAACTGAAAGGTGATCAGCTGATATTACTGTTATTATCTAATGAGAAATCTGTTTCTTCAATTTGTTATGCATCTTATATGTTTGTGCATAACATAAAAACTAAAATCATCTTCTATCGACTGAATAATACATATATTTCGTCGAGTGGCAGAAAACGTTTAAGTTTGTCACCCAGAGAAATGGAATATGTCCGTTATTCATTCGATATAATATCCTCTGTCTTTAAGCTGCATACCTTTTATTTTATCTCCTATTTTCATCCTTGATAATGACTGAGAATTACTCCGAATTATTTCCAAAGTTATGTAACCATGGAACGACCCAAACTATACATAATATCTTTAAAGTGTTTAATGATAACTAAATAATTTTTTGAAGTTAAAGGAAAATTTTTGACTTCTCTGACTTCGATAGTTTCACATGTTGGCGTCACCCTGCAATTTGTTTACAGTTTTGCTAGCTGTTACGAAATTGCTCCATAGTAACAAACCTAAAATTGAATTTTAATGCTATCAGTTCATATAATGGTTGCAGCCATTTCAGGCATCCTGCACATACAGAATGTTTTATAATGCTATCAAAAATGCAAGTAAATTCTAGAAAACTGAAACATTGGACTGTTCATTTAGTTAAAAATTGCCGGTGTATAAGAGAAGCTTGTTTGTTCCTTCCTTCTGAATTGTTAGCATTGTTATAATTACTTAGATTGAAAGCATCTCAAGGTTATTGACCAACCACGAAATCCTACATCTCTAAAGCTACTGGTGTTAATTATTTAGTTATAAAGGCTGCCGCCTGCGAAGGATCGGGTTAATGTGTTCATTGACTTTTTAGACAAAACAAAACTACTATTGTGATACATCGAGACTATTGGTACATGAACCCGTGCAAGACTTGCTACATCAACACATGCAAGATTATTTTAATTCCTTCAAAACATTCCATACTATTATACTTGTGATATAACATTCAAGATTATTTGGGATCTATTTCACAATACAGAGAGTTCCTCTTAAAGTTTTACATTTGTTACTTAGAGAAATTTCTGCCCTCAATCAGACGCAACGTTCAGTTAGAACTGCTTCTGTCCAGGTTAGTAGACGAATCAGTGTTTATATAGAAGACCTCTAATGCTGGATAAGTTTGTGCTAGCTACCATAAGTAGAAGCAAAAAGAGAACCTTACTGAAATTGAGTGAACCCAATTTTACTTTGCTTGCCATCAAGAAAAAAATCCAAATTAAAGCAACAGCAGACACATGCGATGGCATATTAGCATTATTAGTACAACATTCAAGGGTCTTGCAGAAAGGAGGGCTCACAAAATAAAATGAAAAACATTCTGGTCAGCTAAACAAACATTTTACACCATTCTACTCAGTGCATATCAAAACAGTAAAGAGGGTTCAAACTGATCGAGTAAACAATATATCAGGCACTCCATTTGTACAAATTGCTTATGAACAAGAAAGCACAAAGTGAAATTTTCTGTAATTTATGCAGAGAAGTAGTTTAGGCAGACAGGTAGTTTACTTTATGCTTTGACATTCTGAAGAAGAAAAAGAAAACGAAATATTTTACCAATTATTTCTGTTGAATCAATTTACCAAGCTTTCCCTTTGAAGATCAGTAATTTTATTTTTTCATAGTTGTACTGACATTTTATAATTATATTTTAGAGATTTGACTATTACAGCAGTGATAAGTCGAGTGCTCCAACCAGGGGCGAGTGAATAATAATGGCACATTTGCTGAAGCCGGGCAATATAATGCGGATTAAGGTGAAATTTTGTTTTGAAGTTAGAAATATGAGCCTTGATCGTTTAAAAAACTTTGATTTATAGCATTCAGAGTAAAAATGTGGTGAAGTTATGCGTTGCCTTCCAGAAGGAGAGACGAAATAGCATATGCATGAAGTAGAGTGATTTTCTGTAAGTTGTCTGTCACGCACGCCTATCATGATGTACATGACCTGGCAAAAAAACATTTCAATTCAATTGGACACATGTCATTCAAAATTAACATAGTACTAACAAAGGAAGCTGAAAAGCACGTTTTACTTAGTGTCAGTGTCCTAACCATTCGATATATGTCTGACATCCATCATGTGCTTCCTGAAGTAAAGTATATTGGAGGAAAAAGAAAACATTAAATTGGTTGTGTATAATCTGTCAAAAGTGCGCAATGTTATATTTGTCATACCACAACCCTGGGTTTTCATGAAAACGAAGCAAGCTGAACAAGGCCATACTTATGAATAATTGTTGTTGTTGTTGAGGGGTGGGTGTTGATGATGAGAATGCAGCTTTATGTAACCCTATTTATTCCCTGCGCATATGGTATTGGTCGGCAATCTAAATTGTGTTAGCGATTTGATTATTTTAAAACTCTGTAATTGTAGGGTCAAAAATCCGCTCCACCTCAAGTTATAATCTTGACTGACCAAGTTATGCATTTTTTTAAAAAGTTTAAAGTCTGTAAATCATGACTTCAATGTCCCTGAATGTTGCCGAAGTTCAGGAATACATAATTGTTCACACAAAAGACGAGCACACATCATAGTACTTCAGAAGATTCTAAATATGAAGAGAACTGCGAACCTGTCTAGAAATGGGGGAACATAATAAAGAATTTGTACGTGGTTCAGAGTCCACGATAGGATGATAAAGAAAAGTAACATTTTTGTTAAAGATAATCTCTTAGAAGCTTGTCCGGTTTGCTACAGAAAATTAGATAGAAATAAAGGTGAAAACAATACCAACAGTAACCAAAAAGAAAAGCAAACAATGTCCTATTGAAAAAAAATGAGACTTGAATTTCGAACACTCACTACTGAAATTAGCACCCGATTTATGAGGCGCGGAAAAGGAAACTAGTGTGGATTATAAGTAGGATAATTATGGGGATTTTGGACATGGCTTTCTGGTTTGGCCAGAGCCTTCTTTACCATTATGTCACACGGGATGATTTACGCAAGTGTGCATCGGCAAACACATTAGCAGACAGATTATTACCAGTGTTTTGTATATTTAATTTGTATTTTAGTTAGTTCTTTCATTCATTATGTACTACGGATAATTGCGTTTTGGATTCTATCTTAAAAGAATCATGTTCATTTTCTACCTGACCTGATTCATTGATTTTGGTTTTGTAAACATGTTTATCTCAAATTGAGTACAGAACATTGGAAATTCCTTACGATATACCGGATCTAAATGTTGTTTACCCATTTTATTTTACTATTTTAGTAACACACCTGTTATTAATACCATTCTTTTATCTTATAAACAATTGGGACCTTCCAGAATGAAATGTTCCATTAGGCAATAGTTTCTTGTTTAATAAAAAAACTAACTGTGATCTAAGGTCAAGTATAGGACTATATAATTTTGTTTATCTATAAATTATTTAAACGTGTTTTAAGATGTCAGTAAAATCAGTGGTAATATTATTGTGTCCGGTATTTCAATTGGGTTGGAATTTACTTATTCAAATTATTTAATTCAAGAGTTATTCGATTCTGACTGTAACTTAGTTATCTCTTTTTGGTCGATAGTCCCCCGGTTCTTTATCTATGAGCGGAAATATTAATGTTTCTCCATTTCCACCAGCACCATTTCAAACTCACCCATGATATTGGTTTCATCTTCGATGGCCATTTGGTAGAATTGACCATCGTATTGAGACCACTTCTGCCGCCGAGAGACGTTCTGAATATATACGCATTTGTGAATGTAACTTATCGAAATTGTTTACCCAGCACCACCAGAGACACCGGTTGCTAGTGATATAACTCGGAGAATAATTCCGATTGGTGTAGCTGTGAAAGTTGCCGTGCACACAATCCCATCAACACCAAGTCAAACTACTGTTGCCCCCTAAGTTTGCAAATAACTTCAACTACCATACATAAGTGACTATTTCACGAGTATCGGTTCTCTTGGTAATTTCATTTTGCAGCCATTATTCAGCTTCGATTATTTTCTCATGTCGGTAATACCTTTAGTGGAAATATTCAAATTTTCGGCGATAGCATCAGCAACACTCCTTAGGAAAATTCCGTAACCTCATCGCCTCGATCAGACATTACCATTTATATATAATGCTAAATTTAATATTAGATACCAACACAAAAATGGTTAAGTACCCGAATGGATAGATGCTGAGACCTTTAAACTAAATTTATCTCCGGCGACCAATGACGCTGTTAATGCAAATGTGAACGATTCTATCATATTACATCATTGACATGTATTATTGGCAGATCATTTTGTCGTTAGTCATTTTCTAATATTCGTCTTGTACCCCACACACAATTAGTTCTAGTTATTTTCAAGACTGTCTGTTAGCATCTGAGCGGTTTTGTATCAGCTTAGTCTTTGATAGACGCAATCTACTCACCAGCGTATCTGATTCACTCGATTTCAATAATTTCGGCTAAGTTCTTCGCAAAATCGACTCACATCTTCAAAACAACGTCGTGAGTGCATACATTAAACGTTTTTAGTTTTCCAATTTGATTTCAGAAAATCGCAAGCTCACGTGCCTCTACGTCAACAACAAACCAGCTAGTAAACTCAAATCCGCACTGATGGTAAACCTAATTAGATCCACACCTGCACGTCGTCGAGTAGTTGAGGGTCCGTAAATAGGCATTTCGTATAATATTAGGTGTAGTTTATAAGTAATAAGTTAAAATCAATACGCCGTTGCTGGATTGGTGAATGCAGTGCTTTGAGGACAAGATGTCTGCGTAATAGGCCGTCTAGCCGAGTTTGCAACGGTATAGTCGAATCAAACAGCAGTTGTCCTCCAGTATATGATAAATGTCGTGGCGTTAACACGTATGCAATTCAATGAGTGCCAGGTCCTGTTGTCAAATCCAGTTGATGATTCCAGTTTCCATTTTCATTGAATCAATAATGCAGGTTCATCCCGCATAAAGACACATATAAAATGTTTGATTGACTTTGCCATAGCGAGTAAATCAAGATTGGCCAACGGCGAGGCCACATCATAAGACCAGTTCCGCTCGGGATACTTTTACTCCCATACCTGGATAATCGAAGACCCTTTTTATGCGGCCTGCAGTTCAGATGGCGCCTAACTTAGCTGATTTTGCAACCGCTTAAGCCGCAACTGCTAACAACGTTGGAGTGACCACGAAGGAATGCATATATTCCATCGGTCTTTTCCAGATGTGCCTCCTTTGATTTGGATAATTTTAATGTCACAGTGGTGTTCCCTCGTTGACTGAATTAAGCTGATTAAGGTTTGATTGGGTCAGTCACACATGAATAATTCCAGCTGGTCAGAGAAAACTTCAATGTGATCGCGTAATCGTTTCGTATTGCGACCTTGATTTTAGCAATCATTTTTGAACCAAGACCAACCTTAACTTCGTCATAAGACATTATTATTTAAAAAACGTAACATGTTCAATTAATATGTTATGACTCTACAAGTTTTCTACAGGCGAGTCAATAATCCTCATTTGGCCACTTAATCCAAGCAACAACAGAACCTTGTCGGAAAGGATTACACCAACACATATATGACCTGGGTCAATGGGGGCTTAACCAAGACTGTTTAAACAGTTCCAGATGATCAGTGTTATAGTAATAAATGAGTATAACGTACGAAGATCATTCTGCGAAATCTGTATCCATGTGTCCACATTTCAGACTTGGTCCATGAATGCCAATAGCCCATATACACGAACGATCTGATAGTTGTCAAAGTGATGCAAAATGTTTTCGGTGGGTTCTCAATTACCATTTAACTTTAGCTAGACTTCAGTCATTGCCAGTTGTGCAAATAGTATATGTCTTTCACCTGGCTGTTCAGATTGTTTACAAGCTGAAATGCTATGAACACATACCGTGGTGCACTGCCACCTTGTTGAACACTTATTTGCAACGTGAATTTTCCCCAAACACAAAGCTGTGGACATCAAGAGAACTGAAGTTATAGATATTCCACCGGACATCATCAATGATACCAAATGTGCGTCTGTAGTAAACTATAGACTTATTGATGGCATCCAAAAGTGTAAATTAAGATAACTTTGACTTTACCGTCAATGTGGACAGCAACATCATACCAAATGGCATCATTGGCTTTGCCGTTGCTGTTTAAAGTGAATGTGTGTTTTGTCCCGAAAATAACTTTATGAAAGTCTCTACAAACCTGACCATGTGTGATAGTGGAATCGCGCAAAAAAACTCCCAACGTGAGATAAGATGTGCTTTATGATGTACAAATCCACTGTTAAAATTATGATTGTCACCAAAAATCATAAGGGCTCTGGCAACACCAGGTCTGGCAATCGTACCTGGATGTTGCGGGTCAGTGAAAGAATCCGGGTTAAGGTGACTTAAGAAATACTAGGCATGCATGGGACTTTCGCTTTTAACTTTTAACAACATCATAGACATGCCAGTAGTAATTGCGTACCCGCCACAATAACTGGAGAGTCTGACAGATGTTGTAGCAACGTCGACATTGTCGAGAATTGATCCGATTTCCATTGCATCAGTGAAATAACATGCGCTACTGCACAACGCGATGTGACCTTTATTAACAATTATGATTTCGGCGTTGGCGACGTATGAAGCATCGTTGTCGGTCTTTTTCCGTAGATTTCCAAGAATGCCTTGCGTGGAAATATATATCGAGATGTGTTATAAACCTGAAATTCTATTAGCCGTTAAGCGTCGGAATACCTAGCCTCGACCGAGGAATGCTGGTAATTTTGCTCACTTCAATCACGCAACACAGACGCATTCAATCCGAACGCCGGATCAGATACATATTTGAATTGAGCCATTATATATATATATATATATATATATATATATATATATATATATATATATATATATATATATATATTTGCGAGAAAACCGTAATCAGCTTCGCATTTTTAGAGTTGCAATCATTGAATCAGATAGACGGTGTTGAGCGGCTTTATTATTGTTTTACTAACCGGAGCGGGAATTGTCGCTGTTGATGGTAATGTAACCAGAGCCATTGTTTTTCCCTTTGGAGTCACTATTCGTCATAGACGATCTCGAATAGGTTGAACCGCATACAACCCCAGATTTTTCAATGTATCCTCCGTAACATTTTTGATGCAATCAGCGACTCGCATTGCAGCATGTTACGTTTTCTCTGGGCAATATCCTAATGTCACTAAATATACTGTTAAGACTTTATGATTTTAAGCAAAGTAACATTAACAGTTATAGTATAATCGACAAGTAAATTTATTTCTCTAAGTAACAACTGTAAAAATTGAAGAGGAACTCACTGCATTGTGCAATAAATCCCAAATAATCTTAAATTTTCTGTCCTAAGTCGAAACGTATGGAATGTTCCGAACGAATTTTGAATAATCTTGCATGTGTTGATGTAGCAATAGTCTTAGGTGGTTCATGTATCAGTAGACTTGATGTATCGCAATAGTAGTTTTGTCTAAAATGTCAATGAACACATCAACCCTATCCTTTGAAGGTGGTAGCCTTTATTACTATAATTAACACCAATAGCTTCAGAGAAATAGGATTTCGTGGTTGGTCAATAACTGAGGTGCTTTCAATCTAAGGAATTATAACAACGCTAACAATTCAGAAGGAAGGAACAAACAAGCTTCTCTTATATACCGGCAATTTACAGCCAAATGTTTCAGGTTTCTAGCATTTGATTGCATTATTTAGAGTTATGATGAAAAACAATTCTGAATGTGCAGGATGTCTGAAATGGCTGCAATCATTATACGAACTGATGGCATTAAAATTCAAATTTTAGGCTTGTTATTATGGAGCAATTTCGTAACAGCTAGCAAAACTGTAAACAAATTGCAGGGTGAGCCTACATGTGAAACTATCAAAGCCAGATAAGTCTTATCAGACAAGTCTTATTTATGTATCATTAAATACTCGAAAGATTGTACGAATCATTTGAGTCGTTCCATGGTCACATAACTTTGGAAATAATTCGGAGTAATTCTCAGTTCATCATGAAGGATGAAAATAGGCGATAAAATTAAAGATATGCAGCTTAAAGATAGAAGATATTTGCTTGTATCGAATGAATAACGGACATATTCCATTTAAAACTTAAGAATTTTCTGCTACTAGATGAAATATATGTATCATTCAGTCGATAGAAGCAGATTTTATTTTTTATGTTATGCACATACGTATTGGCTAGCAATATATATATATATATATATATATATATATATATATATATATATATATATATATATATATATATAACAAATTGAAGAAGCAGAATTTTCATTAGATAACATCAGCTGATCAATGTTAATTTTTTTGCTGCGTTCTTGTTAAAGGTTAAAAACATAAGATAAATCAGAAACAAAACGAAAAATGAATAATAAGTTGCTCGTCTAGAGATTGCTATTACTACGTGACAGGCGACCACTCGTACCATTATACATAAGAAGTATATAAACACTCCTCGAATCGACTGACCATAATGTTATCAATGACTGTTGATCAAATGACAAAAAGGAAAAGAAATAAAAAAAAAAAATGCTTCGTTCGGTTGTTTGGCTAGATGTTATGGGTTTAACAGCATTTTGATGGGTTATACAATGCGGCCAGTATACTTTGAAGGGGAAAAACCCGGGAAGATCCACCGACCCACTGGAAGTCACTGGCATGCTTTCGCACATAGCCAAGTTGAATCCATGCGGACAGAGGTGAGTGTCATTGATCTACTAAATCCAAGCTCCTTTGACCCCTCTGCCACCCATGACCACCATTCATAATTTAGTGACTTCAGAAAATTATTTGAATTGGAAAATCCACTAATTTACTGACTAGCACCTAATACAAATATAAGTATAAAAGATACATGTACGGTATCAAGAATGTTATGTACAGTACGAAAAAAACAAAAAAGAAAAGAAAACAAGAAATACAATCAGAAAACCACCCATCTCTCGCCAAACTAAAGCTATCAAAATCTATAGTTACAGCGATCTATATCTGAAGAACCAAGTTTATATTCAAGATTCAAACTTTATTCAGTGCGAATTAAAATCACTCCGTTATTCCGGATTACAACCAGTGATTCCAGTCCCATTTTATAATTATGCTTTACACCGCTAAAACAATCACGCGATTACATGACATGATCACATTAACCAAAACCCGATTGATACCGACAGCAGAAAATCGATATAATACCAATACGTATCTCTTTCATACTATATCTCAACGACATATACACTAAACCTCTGAGTTACACAAGAACCATTCAGTCAATGGTAGGTCATTATTCCTACAATATACGACGTTTACCCTGATAGTTATGTTGTTTGGGTCGACGTGATAAGGCTCAAATAAACAGTGCTGTTTAGCGTGTTCCTAGGTTGACTGACATCAGTATGAGACGTTAAATGTTCAAGAGTATCTCACTCAATTGGCAGACCTTGTCGACTCTTTTCCACAAATTATAGCTTAATTGTTTATGACACATAAGTTTAAAAAGAAACATGAAATTTGTTACCTAAGTACCATGATTCAGCCTATCACCTTATATGATTATCTGTCATGTGACACTCACATTATTCCACCTCATGATTATTCTAAGGGAATTATTCATCGCATGCTTCACAAGGCGGAAGATTTTAAACATTTGAACTTTGCAAATAAAGTATGGTCCTTACAGTGATCTTTAAGTAAACAACAGGTTACGGATTCAATGAGTTCCACAACTTTGACGTTTAGAGTAAAGTTCATGTACATCCGGTTACGACTATGTAAAAGGAAGCTGAATTGTTATTCATCACACTTCAATACTAACAGAGGGTTCGTTGGTTTCAAAATCGTGTTAACATACAGTCAACCTATTTGTTACCATCAGAGTTTTATTGTAATAATGCACAAGTTCCATCCTTTAATAGTTTGAAATATGTATTGACAGCAAGAGACCAATCTTTATTAATCATGTTTCATAATTAGTGTGATATTCTTCATTGAAAATCTTATAGGTAACGATCACTTAATTTGATTGAGAGAAGACAATTATATGCATGCACTATTTCAAACATACTCATTTTCACTACACCTTTAGAGTCGTGAAGAAATCTTTCATTATTATGGTCGTCGTATCATGGCGAGGCTAGAAATGTTCGTACAATCTCTGTTAGTACTAACGATGGCTCTCCACGTGACCTCTGCCTGTAACTGCTCAGTGCTCACATAGGAGGCAGCCATGTGGCCTGCTAGTAATAAAACAGGTCAGTGAATATAAAGGCATAGTTGCAGGATTTATGCTTTTATGTTATTGTAGCCATTGCTAGGAAATATACGAAACAATAAGCAAGTATTTCGTGCAAAGTGTTAATCTTCGGCATAGGGAAAATTGTAAGAAAAAGAAAATATTGTAGGGATCCCTTGAGGTAACTGATACAAATCTGTTGTTGAAGAGAAGGACGCTTATGCCTGCTATAGGTCCACATGTATATGTTTACCATACAATGCTATTATAAAGTAGTTTAAGCTGTCATATATTTCAGATATCGGTCGGACATTAAAACTACTAGTATGCTATAATACATCCCAATATTGTAAATTTATGTTTCACTAAAATCAACATCGACAGTCCAGATCGTTTAGATTGATTTTGTAAAAGGGGTTGGGGGTGTCTTAGTGTCGCTGTCTGCTAAATAGTATTGACCAAGACAGTAACATGGTGACTGGAAACAAGTCATTTTAAATCTGCAATTGGAGGACTTTATGAGACAACCTGAGTAATTTTAGTTAGCTCAAGTTTTGGCCTAGTTTAATAATCAAATAATGAAGGAAATTATCTGTTTCTAACACATGGGTCATAAAGATAGGTGCTGAATCGTTTGTATTTCCTACCATTACCTAGCATCAGGTAAATACTGTTTCTGCTCTTTGTATTTGTCATTTACTTGTGCCATGCTGGGTGTGACTTTGTGACTTGGGACTTCGTCCATGACTCAGTAAACCAAATTATGGTAAGTGTGAAAACGGTAGAGTGGGAATAACAATGGCGCCTTTGTTCTCCCATTATCATTAATTGCAAATGCTGTATAGAAATATAACGGATCCCAGTGTTTGTCAATCAACGTCTTTCCAAGAGTGAGTAAAATTTTGTTTCACTTTAATCAGAACAGTGACGTCAATCCAACACAATGAAGATATAATCCGTAACAAAAGTGAAACGTATTTCCTGTCGAAAGAATGCGAAAGCATGAAACTGGTCATAGTCTCTTTTCATTTGGTCTTGATAGACATACATAAAGAAAGACAAATTAAAATTCAGGCAATCCTTTTGGTGTCAGGCAAATGAGCACAGGAAGTCTCCTTCCCCCTTCCCCTTGATTCTGTACATTTTCGACAGAATAAGTATGATAATGGTTATTTGTTTAAGTCTGAATCTTTATTAGTGCCGAAACTGATCTTTTTATTACGGTTACACACATTCAGAGAATCGGTTGTTATAATTTCTAAACATAAACAAAATTCTGATACTACTAGGGTAGTTACTTTGAAACAACGATATCACCAACGATAACTAATCATGTCAAAGTTTAAACATATGATAAATCGAAGACGTAAGTACGATTTATGCAGATTTGGGTCTTGTTAACTTGTAAAAATTCATCACTAATAAAAATCATTAATACATATCCTTGCTCGCTTGTCATTTAAAGAGTCTGTTAATAACTAAACCAAAGCCAGACTAAAACATCTTCATACAATGATGGTATCGTGGAACACATGGGAAAATGTGTAAGTTCTAAAAGCAAATTTATAAAACCTTGCTTCATCACAACTCTAAAACATCTTTTCCTGTGCTGTAGCGGTCAGTGTAATTTTGCTCGGTGTCGAATTCTTTAACGCACGAGGACATTATGCATCTTCGAGTAAATCCGTAAGCATAGGAAGATACCAAATGCACCTGGAAATTATATTGTAGGTAAGTAAATAAATTTACTTACGGCATACATCTGAATCAGTTCATCCACTTAGCTTTGGTTCTAGTATGAAATCGTTTTCACAGTAATTTCTTTAGTAAAATACAGAATGGTTAAAGTGACTATACATTACTTTAACATTCATCTAAATATTTCCATGAAGGAGAGCAATATAAGGATATATAATGAAGCAGAATGAACTGTTATGCAAATCCTTAATAATATTGCCAACCTAATTTCCCATAGTTGGCATACTTTAAAAGTTTCTTTAACACTTGCCGGGTATAGTGTGCAGCATATACTGCATCTAATGTTCTTTAGATAAGTTCCTTCAAATGTTTAGTTAATTGATATTCCACACTACGTTTATCTTAAAATGTTTTTTCAGCTTTTATTTTCTAATTGCATATTGAGTAAAGGTCACATCTATCCACTGTGATGGAGAGTTTCATGGTCTTCGTTGGTTGTGTTATTAGTTTGTTTTGTTTCTGTTAAAGTATTGTGATGACTGTTTTGTTGCGAACATGTTTCAAGTTTATCAAACTGATTGATAAGTTGAAGAAATCACAGTAGTATATTCAAATTCTATTAAATCAGTGCCACTGCAATTTGAATATCTTTTAGTTCAATCAACTGTCCAGAACTTTCAATTCATGCATTCCCTTAATCGTCCTTGGAAGGAGGCAGTGACATACATAATCTTTAATTATATTCTTTCATTATCATTGTTCACTTGCACGTCTTTATAGGATGTTTAAGCATCATGTTAATAAGATATTTTTTTAATCAACTTATTTCAGACATAGCCATCAAATGTGCATTTTATATTATATATCATTATCCCATGAAGTAAAATAAAATTACAATCTCTGAAGAAAAGATGCAAAAGGTAATTGATCAAGTATGAGCAAATATGGCAAAACTAGTGTCCATTGTTTGTATAGTGCAAATGACCCTTTATGTTCTGTTTGTATAGCGCAAAGGACCCTTAATGTTAGGTTTTTCCTTGCCAAATAAACTGGCTAGTATAAAATAATTCTAAGACACGGAATAGTGCACGAAATCATTTATATTGCATTAGAGGGAGTAGATGTAGTGGATTTTGTGTTACCGATATGTTTTGTTTATCTTTACCCTGACTAAGCAAAATATCGAGTAATAGTTGCATCTTGTTGTAGATCGTCTGTAATACGATAATCCGGCATTAGATTAGATAATAGCGAAGACACTAAAACAAGGTTTTGAGTGAGACGCTTATTCTATGAATCAAAAAAATGATTCAATCGGACACCTAACTCGTGAGCATAAAATCAAACAATGGATTTATCAAAATGACGCGTATCCAGTTAAGCTACTGATATAAGGAAATTGATATTGTCAATAATATAACGAATCATTATATGCAATTTGAACGAATAATCAAGGATTAATGAATAGAATTTAATGGAATAGGACATACAACTGGTTGCGTTCAGGTGACGACCATAACGTATCTCAGTCCTACCCTTCTGTCGGTTGATCAAGGAGCCACTAAGCATTGGCCCGCCCCTCCCTATCTGCCAAAGGATCCTTCAAGAGCCATCATTGTTCGCTGCAGACCCGTTGATCCCGAAGATTTGGAACCTCAGCACGAGAAAACCACTAACTTCCTACGAGCCAACGTCATCGGCGACAGCAGCACAAAGACTACACAAAAAATATCTAATAAAGAAAAATACCAACAAAAAGCAAACACGCCGAGTCCTACGACTCTGCATCAAAGATATCAGCTCTACAGCTGAAATCACACCTCCAAATTCAGACGTATTGTCCCATCCAGACATCAAAACCCAGACAGCTGAAAGTATAATGACTAAACCCGAGTAGTACTTGAAACACGGTCAGGTACAAATCCTTTGATATACGTTACGCATGCCCACAAGTGAAGTTACATATGAAATCATTTCATCGGAACGACCGTACAAATTATAATAACCAGATGCGTATATGAATCTGTTTCCGACACAATAATCTTACAGAACTATAAGAACTCAACATTTTCTCGTCCTTTAGTCCATCTTCATTATTTAAATTCGATTCGTCTGTTCAGTTTAAAATGGTAAACTCTGGACCATTAAATATATCAAACAATTCTATCACATATTACGGATAGCGAGAAGAGAATGTAATTGTATATTTCATCTACCACTACAGCATAAGAGTGCTCCCGCAGAGTGGACAGCTTTCTGACAGAACATTTTGTGTTGTGACAGTTGTGTCTAACTCGAGTTTACAAGTAACCTGGCTATGGGGCAATCCATGGCCAGAAAACTATTTTTCTCCTTGCAAGCACTTTACTAGTGCAGAGTGGAGTAAAGCGAACTCAGCGTCTGGAAATAGTGTAAAACGTTATAAACCACAATTTGCAAATAAAATGGATTGTAGTCAGTCCTTAACAACTTCGACAGTTGTTCTTAAAAGGTAGGAAGGCCTTGTTCATCGATGCATTTTTGTAAACATAATAATAATGACATAATTTTATGCCAAAATATTATCATGTTCCCCAAAATGAAGAGTCTGGAATAGTTATATTTTCTGCGCACATGTCTTTCTTTACATTCTTAACTACCTATTGTACCACAATTGGTAATCAATTTTTCTAAACTTCATTAATTAATGAATTTTGAACTTAATTCTCTAACCACTTTGTTGGCATCGTAATAACTGGTTCAAAGCAAAATATAAAAAATTTAAGACTTTGGTCTCATATTTTCCCTTTATGCAGACCACCAGCCATAATAAACTGCCCCATTGTATCCTGGTTTCTAAAGCACCCATGTTTCTCAGAATGACTACACTACAATAATGTAAACTAATTTATCCAATGTTCAAATGTCACACAAAAAACACAAATAACCAGTTATCCCCAATAAGTAAAATACCTTTAAATCACCACTTATATGTAAACATAATTGTAAGTATAAGTGTAAACTATTTTCCAAAACGTGACCTATTCGACACGCCGTAGAACCTAATGCAGGAAAACACATGGCTATATACATGAATACATATGCCTTCTGAAAAAACTAGAGGAAACGCATATCACAACTAGAATAGTTCTCATAATTGAAACCAGATTCAATATATACATCTCATTTATGCATACATTAAAGGTGTATTAAAATAAGTAGTTAATGGAAAGCATTTTTCATTATTTTTAGACGGGTAATAAGAACGAGAGACTGAGGATACCTAAGGTATAAATTTTAGCGGATTAATACTTGCAGAAGTACACGCTGTGAAAGATGTGTTGAATAGAAGTAAACTGCAAACAAGCAAATCAGTCATTTTATAATATTTATATCAGGAATGTTTAGCAATTAATTTTGCACAAAACGGTACCGACTATAACTGTTCTTTCAATATGGAAAGTTTGAAAGACATCTGGCTACATGTATCTTTGTAATAAGGGCCGGGTTTAATGGAACAAGGCTAATATGGCAGCACCTATTGCTTGGCAAAGTGATGTTTCCCACGTGCATCGTACGTAAGGCCCAATGGATGTGAGAAATGTAACGCTCGTTGCATCGTGATTAGTCTTCATGTAACAAGATAGCTACAATGCAATATCTCGATACTACCTCAATGTCGTGAGCAATTGCCGGTAAAATTCAGTATGATATCGCCTATATTTGATCAGATGAATACATTTGGCGCAGCACAGACTGCACCTGAACATTTAAACGACAGTTTTTAAATTAATAATATAGATCTTGAAGCTCAGTACGTACTATAAGTGATATCGGACTATACCACACCCACCCACCCGTTAGGCCAATT